>PVHY01029275.1:0-14433 GCA_004024945.1 Uropsilus gracilis | reverse complement strand
AAAAAAAAAAAAAAAAACAAAAGCCTTGAGGAAAGTCATAACAAGCTAAGCACCAAAATGAAGCGCACAACTATGAACAGGAGGGAAAGGGAGGAAGGGAGGGGAGGGGGGGGGCAAATCCTTGAGATTACAATGTTATGTAATTTACATATAAATAAATTAAAAAAATAAAATAAAATGTCAATGAAGATGTTGAAAAATAAAAGCTTATCTCTTAAACTCAAGCTCTCTCCTCTCACTTTCTCTCTCTTTTTTATGCTCTATATCCCATGCTAGGTCCTTAATGAATGTTAATGTTTAAGCTTTGGGGTTTATTATCATTAATGTATTTCCATCATAGGTGGTCTCCTTAAGAAGAGACTGTATCAATTCAACATAAGATATTAGTTTATTTAATGTAATTTGAAATGAAATAAAATGTTACTCTCCAAGTGTTTTGATTATAACAGCAAACATTGTAGATAGGAAAAGTCTAATCAATGTGGTGAACCTTTACTGACTTCATTGTACATTCTAAACATTTGGCTTATGCTAAAAGTTAATGGTTCCAATAATGATATCAGATAAGTATTATTAAAACCTTTCTTTTTCAGATGAGGAAACTGAAGAATTAAGGTGTTGAATAGATGTTCACACTTACACAATTCTCCAGACATTCATACTCCGGAATCTAAGAAATAGACCACTCTGGTTTTGAATTTAAATATTAAAATAAAAAAAAAACAACTTTGTTTATTCTTTTATCCTTTCAAATAATATTATTTGAACAGGCTATGTGCCTAAAACACTATGCAAGGGATCTGGTGTAATATAGAATTGAATGTTTTAGTTTTTTGTTGTTTTGTTTTGTTTGTTTTTACCTGAAGAGAGCATACACCTAAGTAGTGGCACATGAGTAAGTATTGTGAGACCAAGCAAAATGATTGACATCATAAGATTAAAAAAAAAAAAAAAAGAAATTCCACAGGAGCATGAGTGAAGGTAGGAATCATTCTAAATGAGGACTATAGGAAGACTTAGAAGGACACTGAGTTTAGGAGGTGGATGTGGTGAGATGACAGACATCTGAAGAGGTTTAGACCTATAACCCTGAATCATACACAATGTTGTGGGTCAATGTCACTTCAATAAAATATAATAATAGTAAAAAAATTGAAATGTGCTAGTAAGAAGAAGCGGAATAATAAGTAAAAACAGGGAATGTCAAATAAAAAAAATGGAGAAATGAAAATCCATAATTAATTTGAAATCTACTAAAAATAGTGGTAAATAAATGAAAATAAACATTCCTACATCCATTGTGTTAAACCACTGGGGAGCTTATTTTAAGCAGCCTTATTTTGATTTCACATCACAAAGTCGATTTCAGTTGGTGAAGTTGGTGTCTGTACATGTGGTTTGTGTTCTCTTCATGAAAAACTGTAATAATTTATTGTCAGATAATTGTGTTATGATTTCTCTTTACTCTGGTTGATCTTTGGTAGCTTGCCAGGCTTTTCTCTATTTCTACTTTCATAATATTCTCTTAAGACATAAATGACTTAATTCCCCAGAAATGGAAGGTGGAAATAAGCATGTAAAGCTTAGTATAAATATATTTATTATAAGTCACTGTGATTCTTACAAACAGGACTTTAAAAATATATTTCCTAGATCTTATCCTTTTATATTGCTTATATGTATTCTTGAATACTACTATTATACATTTCTGTAAATGATATTCTTTATCACACAAGTTAGAGGACAAGGAAAACAAAATCTCAAAGGAAATCTGAAAATACAAATTATGCATAATATAATACACTGGCTACATATACATACATAAATAGGGGATCACTAGAAGACAGGTAGGAATTTCCCTGACTCAGGGTTTTCTTTTGCTTTATGGTTTGTTCCCTTATCATAAATCACATACCTCTAGTTTGAGAATCTATCTTAGCTCTTTCTTATGGATTTTTCCAGACTATTCTTCTTAGCATCTGCCTTGCAAAACAGGGCAATAACTGTTCTCCCTTAGTGAATCCTTTCTTTGGGTTTTATGCCTCTTTAAACCTCCATGTTTTATAAATGAAGACACAAACACAGGCATGTGGATGTATATATGTGTAGCTATGCCTGGTGTACTTATTTATGTCTAAATAATAATTTATCTGCCTAGGGTGCCTTCCATTTTTTAATATTCTGCTTCTCAAGATAGAATTGCTCATCATGTCTTTGTTGCTCTAGCACCTTTCACTCACCTTTTCAATCTGCTGTAGTAAATTGCTATGTGAAAAGATAAGTTCATCAGAGATCCTACTTATAATCTACAAAATTAGACATAGAGAGTGAAACATGCATTTGTATAACTTGAGACATGTTCCCTTAGATCTGGAATGAGTATGATTGTTCTAATAATTATAATAATAGGTATGTTTATTATGTGATTGACATTGTACTAAGGGTTTTGCATATACTAATCTATCATTTTTCTTACACTGTTTGGAAATAGCATTGGTTTATATCACTGTATGTGATTCAGAGACATAGCATCACAACTCCTCAGATGCATGCCAGCATACCATTGTTGAATTTTTCCTCACAACATTTGTTTAAGATAAATAATATTAAACCCATTTATAGATGAGAAGACAGTCTCATAGAAGTAATTAATGTGCCAAGATTTATAGAACTAGACAATAACAGTGCCAGTTATTTGTCAGAATCCATTTTTCCATTTTACTGAGAGAGAAGAGAGATAATTTTTTAATGCTTATATTTAGTTAATGAGCAATTACAGTAGGTATGGCCCTTCTTTGTTTAGGTGATAAATGATCAGCAGAAGTAGACACATTTTTGGTCTTTATGAAATTTAGTCATTTGGTAGATTGTATAATATTTTTATCCATTGAAAGTAATAATAAAGTAGTTGTTGACTGAATAACTCTAAGAAACAAAATACCCATGGAGTTTGTTGATTAATAGGCCTTCAATTTTTTTTTTTTATCAATTTAGTATTTTGTTGGGAACCAAATTGCTAGGTGTATACCAGGTGTATGTCCACTGTTTGTCCAGAATGCCAGAAAGACTGGGTTGGTGCCTGCTGAATGCAGCTTGCTGACATGCTTATATAAACAGTACTGGTATCCAAATCAGCCTTGTATCCTCCTGATGATGACTGCATTTTAAAACTAGCTTATTATGATTAACTATCTTGAGAGTTAAAAGATTATACTTTCTCATGACTCACCATAGCAACTGTTTGTCCTTGAAACTAATGAGCATACCTAAATGTAACAAGACCATCATGTAATGATAAATTTCTAACATACCGTGTATTGATAAACTTCTTCGTAAAAGACTGTAGTGAACAGTTGGGAGCAGAACAGATCCAAGAATCTCTCTCCCCAGCCTGCCCCACTTTATTTTTGTCTCTTTTCTTCCATGTCACTAAGCTTTGATGCTTGATTTGGCTGGCTCTATGGCAGTATTTAGCTCAAAATAATGCACAAAAGCACATCATTTTGATAGTGGAAAAGAATAAATTAAATAATATTTTAATCTCAGATTAAGTCATTATTATATTCTTTATGATTTAGCTTTGTTTTACCTCCATTTCCTACCATATCACACATGCATGGTAGACTTTAGAATCCAAGAATGGGTTAATTCATCCTTAATGGTGGACCTATAAGTACATTGTGTCCACTTAAGAGTCTAAATGATTTATAATGAAGATATGAGGGTTTTCTCCAATACCTGAGTAATTTGGGCCACCAGATGTCACTACAGATTAAGCAATGGTGAAAGATTTCCCATTCTAACAGGATTTGACAAATTAAACAAGTAGAAGAGGGTGCTAATGTTAATAAGGTAGTTGCTTTAACATTTTTCCTTTCTCCCTCTCCTCCAAATATATCTGGAAGAATGAAATAAAGAATGCCTGTGTTGCATATACTATCAAATTTTGCATAACTTTGGCCTTCTAATAAAAAAGAATAAAAGCTACAGTTCAGTGGCACATACCCTTTGTTTCAGCAATTTGTTTGATTGTGAGCAATATTTTTCAAGCTTCATTTTTCTCTGACTTCATAAAAGACAACTGTCCCAGATCACTTATATTAATGACCCTTTACACAGCTACCTTGCTTGCAAGGGGGCAGCACAGGCTGAATATGTTTCCATTGTAATGACCACCTATAACGGGTAGTTAATCATGAAGAAAATTCATTAGCTGAATGTCACCAAAAACCTATGTCTTGTGGCAAATGAACAGAGAACACAGCCAGTTTGAGTTTTACTTTCTGCAATTAACTCTTGTGGTAAAACTCCTTTCTTCTATATGAAATTGGGCAGAGAATTAACTGCATGACAAGTGACTGGTGGAACCCGATGAGAGATGCTGATTAGAAAATAGTATGCTATTTCTATAGAAATGTCCATTGGAAACTTCCTTACTGGAAGAAGTTATTTTCTTATCAACTGTAAGTTTTTTTTTTATCTTGACATAAATAACCGAAGAAGCCAAAGAAGGTACAGTCTTTGAGCAAAACTCAAATTTAGGTCTGTGTTAATCAGGAATTTTTTTTGTAGGCAGCTTCAGTAAAATTGTACTGATAAAATGCTAGAATTCCCATGCTTCAATATACATTCAACAGATAGTTCTTGAGAAGCTACTCTACAAAGGGCACCTTTCATGTACTCGGGATGTACTGAAGGTACAAGGTACAAGCCTTGTGAAGGTTATCTTCTATGCAGAGAGGAAATACTCATTTTAGCAATAAATAATTTTCCACAGCTTCTACAAAAAAATTAGTATATAGAGAAAAACTACAAAGTGATAGGAAATGAGGGAAGAAGCCAATCATAATAAGTTTCAAGCACTGGGAAGAGAAATGCAAACCTTTTTACTTATAGTCTAGGAAATATGTTAACTTCCTATTTCATTAATGATTTGAAAATTCTCAGTGAAAAATGTTAGCCCAGTTACTTATGATGAGTGCAATTAACTCTGCCTAATTAGACAGGGTTAAAGTTAGCAAATGATTTCAATTAGATCCCTTGGTTGAAGAGGGAGGTAGGAAGAGTTCTCATAGGAACAGGGAAGCTAGAGGGCAGATGAAAATGCAAATATCTGCTGAAATATTAAATGCACACACAGATCACTAGATTTTGATATAACTGGCATGCACATACCTTACTAGTGGTGAAATGAACTTGTACAACTTTTTTTAAAGTAATTTAACGAATAATTTCAAGAGTCACAGAAATGTGCATGTCATTTTGACCTATCAGTGCTTTCTGTGAAAGTATACCATGAATTAATTTTGAAGAAAAAACATGTATCTATGAAGATGCCTATTAATATGTCATTTCAGTGGTGAAAAATAAGCAACTTTAGGCATTCTATAATACTCTGAGAAATTATAATTTTATGGTACTTCAATCTGCATGATGAAATAATAAGCATTCATAATAGGGGAAAATGAAGAGGGTATGAAACAGACTGGAAAATAAAATATTTTTAAATAAAAGTATAGTTTAAAGAGACCTATAGTTGCATTATTTTATCTTAAATATATGTAACTACATGGGCAAAATAACTCAAAAGGAAACAGAATAAGAGGGGTTAGTTTGCTTAATATATTTACTGAACACCCCTGAAGACCTATATTTTGCAAGGGTGAAAGGTACAAAAATGAATAACTAGGCTACCTATTAAGCAATTTATCTTCAGTAGGTCAATATATGGAAAATAGGAGTTATCTTCATTTTGTGGTATGCTTGCAATGTTGTGAGAATGGAATGAAGAGAAATGGTATTTAGTAAGTATCTGCTGTGTTTTAGATCCTTTCTAGGATCTTTTATTTACAAATATTTTTAGGTTTGCATCATGCCTAATTTATTTGTGGATTAACTCAAACTAATTATTTAAATAATTTCATTATGAACACTACTGTATTTAGTAGCAAATTCATAAATTAATCATATGAATTTAGGTTCCAAAATTGAAATCAACTTTGTTCTAGGAAATGCAATAGGGGGTAGAAATTAGGGCAAGGAGGATTTCTTCACTCAGTGCAAATGGATGTTGAATTGAGCAATAAATAAGCAAAAGTACCGAATTTAAATCACACCATTTGTTCTGTGCATGGGTCCAGAAGTGTGGTCAGAGACAGGAGCCATGTGAGGCAAGGGTCAGGATCTAATGTCAAGAAGTTTGAGTGAAGTCAAAATGGGTATAATATGAATGTTTTGTGGATCATAATAAAGCTTAAAATTGATATGTAGGGGTGGAAAATCCTAAAGAATTTTTTTTTTTTCAAATTGCAGAGGATTATACCTGCTCCTTTAATGTTTCTATAACTTCTCTAGTTATAGAGGCTCAATGGATACAGAACAAAAAATAGAAGTGTGTCCAACAGATACCCCGAGCATAGTCCTACCAAACAATATCATTACTAATCTTGAAAAAAATCATAGGAATTAACCCCAGAGCAAGTTGGAATTAATTTTCTTGTAACTCCAGCAATGAAGTGTTTTCCTCTGTCAGTTGTGTCTGCAGGCTGGAGGATTTGCTTATCAATATTGCTGCTGCTTTTGATTGTAGATGCTTTCCTTGTTCTTTTTAGTTCTCTGTCATCAAAGGCATTGATGTGAAAATAGAATCTTTGTTTAAATGTTATTAGCTATTTTGACATACAAAATATTCTTTCATTTCCAAGAATTTAGACAGCCTAAGAGCTCTTTCAATTGCCTATGGAATAATATTATGAGAAGCCTTTTTTAATGTGTATACTTTCAACACTTTTATCCATGTCATGGCATTCAACCAGAAGTTGTGTGTGTGTGATTGTTTGGCTTCTCATGAATGATAACCTACCCTTCCAAAAAGATATATATTTCATGCAAAAGTCCTTGGATATAAAAAAAGAATTAGAGAAAACCGAACAAAAATTGTTTATAACATGAACAGAATGGAAATGTGGAGAACATTTTTTCTGTGTTTTCTATATTAGTTTGTCACTTTTCCTGAGAAACTTATTTAGAAATCGATCACAATAACAAATAGCCATTTTATAGCCTCCTAAGAATTCAAATTGAAATATGATAAAAGCTTATGTATTAAACAAAAACAAACAAACAAAAAAGCAGTTAAACATAATTATGGCCAAATTAGGAAAGTTGTAACTGAAAGTAAGGATAATGATAAGCATTTATCTCTCTTCAATTTAAAAAAAAATAATCTGAACATATGGAACATCAAACAGATATTACATGTTGCACTATCATTTTTTGAAAAGAAATTTCTATAAATTTAGACAAGAAAAAAATGAATTTGATTAAAACTGAATTTGATTATATGATTGAAAAAATTCTCTCATAAAATTTAAATATCTACATGAAGAGAGCAAGCATTATTTAAGGTATGTGAAAATACTGAAAGAATGAAATAATTTGTTGTTTTAAGGTTATTCTTAATTAAAAATTCAAGTAATTTTAGTGTAGAAGTATTCTTTTATATAATTTCTCTTATGTCTGTATCTCACCATAGGAGAACACACTGAGATTTTAGAATTAAAGAACTAAGGAAATAGGAGAAAGAAGGTGACTTAGTTATGCATCAACATTGGAAAACATTAGATTTCTGAAGTATAATGTATCTTTATAAGTATTTACTAGATATTCTTTATAAGCAGGCAAACCTGAGTTCAGATGCACTATCTTCCACACACCAGCTGATTATTTTGGGCATGTTGTTTAATAGCTTTGAAGCTTCCAATGCATACTTGCAAAATGTAAATACTAAAAGCATCATATATGTTAAGTAACTCTGAATCTTGCTACAGTTTTATTTTCTCTTTAATCCTAATATTACCACAAAGCTCAAATTCTATGTTTTTGGAACGTGAACTGTATATCATTTAGTGATATCATTTAGTCATTTTGTGCTATTTGAAGCTAAGACATTTATCTTATTCATTTCCATTTCTCTAACCTCCACAAAATGCCAAAAATATAATAAATGCTAATGAAGGGAGATACTTGTAACTGCATCTTCTTGATGTGTCTTTATCATCAGCATAAGATAGGTTCTGCTGTGGTAACAAACTTTTAAATCATAATGATGTCTATGTATTAATATTGATTTCTTGCTCTTGCAAATTTATATGCAAATTGAGTGATTATCTGGAGTGACTTTCCTGCAATGACTCATATAATTAAAACAGTACCAACCTGTGACACTACCACATTTGACTTTGTAGGCAAAGTGGAATGGAGAACCACTGCTGTTTTACAAACCACGTCTGAAAGTAGATTAATGCATTTTTGATAACTGTTGTATTGATCAGATTCAGTCGGGTGTTTTCAAAATGACCAAAAAAAGTTGAGAAATGTAGTTTTGTTATTATTCCAAGAAGAATGAATCATACAGTGGGCATACAGAAAAATTTCTGTCAAGTATACATAAAATCACACTTTTCTTTAAAGTTTTTAACCTATCACTATCTAATTGGTCTAATAATTTGATTCTCTCTGAGAAGAATAGCACACTATTTTTTAGATTGTGAGGTAGTATTTACTTCACATAGATAAATAAAATTATTATTCATCTTTGATGGCAATTCTGGTACAGATCTTCAAATACAGTATTTTTTTTTTCTGAGTACATATGAATTACATAGAAAATTTTACATGAAATATACATGGATAAAATGAGTTTTTTTTGTGATTTCTGATGAAAAAAAATATGAGTTATTGGAAGATGTTTGAAGGAGGTGGATTTCATCTCAATCTACCAAAAAAAAAAAAAAATACCTCCCAAGAGTTTGAAAGTTTAAGTTGACTGGATCATTGTAATTACTCAGTCTATTGATATATTTTTAATAGTATCTAACAGCAAGATACAATGGAAAGAGAATCTTTGGAATAAGATTCTTCCAGGATGAAGTCCTATCAATTACTGACACTGTGACATTGGCAGGTTACTTCACTGAATTTCTGTTTTGTTTTGTTTTTTTCCCAAGTATTTAACATCAAGCAAGAGTGACCGAAGTTGAATCAAACAATGGTAGATTCAAGTGGTGAAGTAATTTGTGGAGTATTTTAAATGGTCCACAGAACCACAGAAACCTGGGAATACCAAATAGAGGGTCCAGGCACAAGCCAAAGCTGAATAGATCTAGAACCACAGCCCAAATGATGTCCAATACTGATGTACCAATACTCATTGCATAACTGGTATGGAAACTCTGGTGAGCCTTCTCTTCTGGAAACTTATTAGCAATGTCACTGAAATGAATATTGTTTTTTATTTAAGACAAAAAATGGTGGTCTTTATGAAACTAAAGAAATGCAATTTCTTTCTGATGACCAGAAATGTGGATGTGCCCAAGACCAAACAAAATCTTAATAAATACTTACATCTAACTCTCTAGAAAACCTATGGCTAGCTTTAATGATAAAACACTTAATATTATGCCTCTGAAATAAAAGAATGACATGTGTCCTGAAAACATCTATTTATGGTATGCTGGGAGTTTTAGTTACTACTTAAGGCAAGAAAATGAAATACAAGTGTATCACTGGAAGAGAAAGAAGTAAAATTGTTTTCAGTTATAGATAAGATGATTCTAGAAAAATGCATTTGAATCTGAAAATAACTGAAACTAGTAAGTAAATTTTAAATGTTTCAGTATAGAGAGCTCATATACTAAACAATCAACTGCATTTCTATCACCTAGCAATAAAAAACAAAAATTTAAGTTTAAAAAACAGTACTACATACAATAACATGAACAATATGAAAAGTGTAGAAGGCAAGTAAAAACCATGTATTCTCATAGCTGCAAAACAGCGAATCACTAAGAGACTCAGTTTTTCTTAGAGTAAGTATTGAGAAACAGTACATGATTGAAATGCTCAGAAATTTTCTGAGTTACATTCCACAAATGGCTATATTTTCATGTAATCTGTCTAGATCTCACCCAGTTAAAATTGTATTATAAATTGTATTATATAAAATAAATAAATAAAATAAATAAATAAATAAAAATTGTATTATAAATTTGATATGGAAATGCAAAGAAATAAGTCAAATGTGAAATACAAGTTGGAAGACTAATACTACCAGATATCAAGACATTACAAAAAGATAGTAATTAAGATAACATTTATTGACATTAGTCATTTATTTATATATAGAAATAAATCAAGTATACAGAATAGAGTCAAGAAATAGGTTAAAATATGCAAAACAGCATTTCAACAATTAGCACTTAATTTGAAAAAGACAAAAACAAAACTCCTTCATTATATACCTCATTCCACATACATAGATTATTATTAGAACCCTAGACTTAAATGTGAAAACTATTACACTTCAAGAATAAAATAAAAATGATTTTCACCTGCTAGCAGTCAAACTTGTCTTAGATACAATAACAAAAGCATGATATATAAAGGAATAAATTCATAAATTGCAATTCATCAAAATTGAATACTTTAAAGTCCTCAAAAGATGTTGAAAATAGAATAAAGAGATAAGATACAAACTCAGAGAAATAAATTGCTAATCATACCTCTGATAAAAGATTTGTCCAGAATATAAAATATAATGCTCAAAAATACAATACCAACTAAATAGTCCAATACAAAATATTTGAGCAGACACTTCATCAAGGAAATACATGGAAGCAAATGACCAGATGAAAACATGTTCAACATAATTAGTAATTAGTACAATGCAGCTTTCTTCCCCCATAAAGGATGGTGATACTTTAGAATCTAAATGGATATTATAAATTAAGAAATCATCTTTTAAGAAAAATTAAGCATATACAACACATATGAATCAGCAATTCAACTATTGGCATATTTCCAGTGAAACATACACAGTTGATAATCATCTATACGTTCTGCCTGCTGCAATTAAACAACTGGGAACATCAAGCACATTCACATTTAAGCCAAAGGTGGTTGCATCTCTACTGAACATGTACAGACTTTACCTTTTCCCCTATAATTCTCTATATAATGTTATTGCAATGTTAAAAATGCTCTCTACATGATATTAGGTATTATAAGGGCTGTAGAAATAATTGAAGGCATAGAGGAGAATATATATATGTCATACAAACAATGTGGTTTTATAAGTGTCTTGAGTATCCTCAGATTTTGCTGTCTATGGAAGTAAGGGTCCTAGAATTAATTCCACAAGGATACCAAGAAACAACTATCTCCTTTTTGTATAACCATCTATTTTTATACAACTATAAACTTATATATAATTATATAACTAGCTCCATGAACATGTTAAGCTGATTTTGATATTTTTAATAGCAACAATCAGAAATTAGGAAGAGTCTGAGCTGAGCAGTTCATCACCTTAGTCACTCAACCATGTCATCCTATAATGTCAGAAATAGTCTCAATATCTATTAATTTAATGAGTACACAAGCAATGGCATATTCCTGCAATGGAGGTACTACTTGAAACAAAATAAATGAACTGTTGCTCCATGCTACTACATGGAAGAATCTCGAAGTAACTGTGTTGATTGAGAGAAACCAGTCAAAAATATATGCTGCTTTTTATATATAGAATTTTAGAAAATATAAAACACAGTAGAGTTAGTGATATATGTCAGATAAGTTATTAATGGAGGAATGAACTGGTGAAAAGGTGGCATTACAAACTTACATGAGAAAAATTATTAATAGAATTGTACAAAAAATAATGAATACAATCTTCATTTTTTAGATGGTGCTGGTTGCTTATATATGACAAAATGTATCAAATTGTGTATTTTAAAAGCTTTTCAGTTTACTATGTCAATTACACATCAATATAGCTGTTAAAATTTCAAAAAAAAAAGAAAAAAAAAGAAAGCAAAGCTCCCTAATAATCAGCAATTCAGTTAATGCACATGGAGGCTCAAGAAAGTATCATATACTTAGTTCTGCAAGTGACTCAGAGAATTAGTGCTTAGTTCAGCAAGAGGCTTAAAGGATGGGCGAAGAAGATCAAGAAAGGCTTAGCTGAACTGCATCTTAAAGGACAAGAAGCGGGTGAATTCATAAGGGAAGTGATCCAATAAAATGTCTTTATGTGCAAAGGCATGAGAGATGAAAGAGTGTGTTATGTTTGCAAAACTCGAAGTTAGATCTGTCGTCAGTCACCATGTTGTCTTTGATCTCTGGCCTCAGTTGTCTGTTTTCTATTAACACTGGACTGGTCTAACTCCACATGTTGAAGCCCAACATTTCCTGAGGGAAAGATAAGTGGAATTGTGGGGAAGGCAGTCTTTTCACTTGTTTCAACAAGAGCAGGTCCCCTTATGTAAGTTCAGGCCCCCTTGTGAGTTAAAAGCAGGTTCCCCTAGTATTAAGTTTCTGAAAAAGATTCATTGAGGAAAGATTTCTACAACTAAAACAAAGACTCACGATCTTAGTATAGAATGTTCTCTATTTTCATAAAAGTCATATTTCCTTGTTTCTGTGTTTTGCTTATTTTTTCCATGATATGCAAAGAGGTCTTTCCTTTCCATGTAAACTATCTAAATCTAGGAATGTTCAACCATTTCAGTGAAGTCTTTACTGATTCTTGTAGCTTGAAAATACCCCCTCCCATGAAATTCCATAACACTTTATTTAGAAATTTTGTGATGTCAGTTATGTATCAAAGAACATGATTTCAGTCAATTAACTCTCACAGCATGCCTTAGCTTTTAATCAGGCAACATAATCTCTGCTACACCAGTGAAAGATTGGGAGCTCATTTTAAAAACATACATGAATTTCTAAACTTCACAATACTGGTAAGAGAACAATACAATCCAGTGTTTTTGATTCTAGGCTGTATTCAGATCTCTAGTAACACTATTATTAAAGTCCAAAATCATACTTATTGATCAATGCAGCTTGTTTGTTTGTTTTACATTATAGCTTATCTACTATTTTTTCTGAAATTATATCTTTTGAGTTTTGTATTTTTTTGTATTGCAGTAATGTTGATTTATAGCACTGTATATGATTTAGAGGTAAAAGTTCACTCTTTATAAGTTGTATGCTATCATGTATCATCCAAAACCAAAGCACCTATCATCTACTAACAGTATTCATTGAATGTTCTGCCTTTCTCTTTACTTCTGCCCTGCAGTCTCATGAACATTCAAATTAGTGTTTCCACATAGTACAGTTTGAAATTGGAGTGAAATTACTGGATCATATTGCAAGTCTAATTTTAATGTTTTGAGAATCCTCTTTAATGTATTTATTCCACAAGATCTGGGAGAATCCATATTCTCAGCAACAGTGAAGAAAGGAGAGGTCCTTTTCCTCTATCCCTCTCAGAACTTGTTTCTATTTTTTAAATAAATTAATGGGGATTAATGGGAACCATTTTCACAATTGTAAAATGAAATACTTCTATGGTTTTGATTTGGATTTTCATAATGATAATTGATGATGGAAATTTATTTTTCATGTCATCCATATGTCTTCTTTGGAGAAGTGTCTAACTCTTCTGCACATTTTCTTTTATTTTTGGATTGGGTTTATGTTCTTTATCTTGAGCTATATGAACTAGATGAGATTTTTGCAGATCTCAAATATTGGCCTCTTGTATAATGTATGAGGTGCAAATATTTCCCCCATTCAGTGTGAGGTATTTTCATTTTAAGTACAGTTTCTTTCATTGTACCACATGCTTATTTTTTCTTTTGTTTTCCTGGTCACTGTATTTGAATACACAAAGCCATCCATCTGTGAAACAATACCTGTGAGTGTTTTCTTATACATTATCTAATAAGTATTTTATGGTTTCAGGTTTTACATCAATTTTTTAATCCATTTGAGTTAATTTTTGTTATGATATGAAATAGGGGTTTAATTTTATTGTTTTTACTTATGACTGTCTAATTTTCCCAATGCTGTTTTTTAGTAGACTTCCTTTTCTCTATTGTATATACCAAGTACATACAATAGATTAACTGACCAAATAAGCAAGGATGCATTTCTAAGTTATCAATTCTATTCCATTTGTATCTGAATATATTTAACTCCAATATAATACTGTTTTGATTACTATAACTTTATAGTATAGTTTTGAAATCTTGGGAGTCATGTCTTTTTCCTTTTTTGACAGCATTTATTGCTATTCAGCATCTTTTCTGGTTTCATATAAATTTTAGTAATCATGCTATATTCCATTTTATGAATTTTATTGAAACTTTTGTAAGGGTTACATTTAATTTATATATTACTTTAGGTTTGGTGATAATTTTTCAATGTTAACTCTTATGATCCATAAGCAGGGGATATATTTATTTTAAGTTTACTTTTTTAACCATGCCTTATAGTTTTATTGTGCAGGTTCTTAATCATTTGTTAAGTTCATTCCTAGACACATAATTATTTTTCAGGAGCTTGTAAATGCAAATAGTGTACCTT
>PVHY01029274.1:0-14742 GCA_004024945.1 Uropsilus gracilis | reverse complement strand
CCGTCACACATGCATGCACACGTGCACACACATATGCACGGCTGTACATGGGGTATTCGTGGGCTCACGCTACAGACACATGCACAAACACACCTTCTCCTTTGCTCTCAGGCCCATCGCTGCGTGTTTCTTGCAAGCAGACAGATGCGATGCTTTCCACCAACGGCCGTGGGCAGGGCTGGTCGACACAGGCGGCCTCTGTCAGGTTCACGCCCACGAGCGTCGGTGGCCACTGTCTCGTCCTCTTCTCCAGGGGCCGCAAGGAGCAAGTGGACGTCAATGCCAGCTCTGCTCTGCGACGGCTGTGCGGGCACCGCATTCCTCTCCGCGCCCGGGGCGTTTCTCCACACAGGAGCCGGACTTGAGATCCTCCGGGAGTCCTGCTAATGGCTTGGTAACGCAGCACATCCCAAAAGGACGGCGTTTGGAGAAACTCCAAGTTCTAGTAAGTCGGAAAGTGATTGTGGAGCACACAGGTGGGGGCGCTAGCCACACGCATGCACACCCACGTGCGCAAGGCACACACGCCTGCACAGGCACACATACGCATGCACAGGCACACACGTTTGCACACAGGCACACAGTGTGCACACATGTGCAAGGCGTGCACCGGTACATGGCATGCATATACGTGTGTGGCGCACACGTGTACATGGTATGTGTGCATTGCAAGGCACACACGGGTACGTAGTATGCACATGTGCGAGGCACGCACAGGCCCACGGGTGCCCACACAAAGCAGGCGGGCACACACTTGCATGGTCACACACCTGCACCCACACAGGCACACAGTGCGTGCATGCATGTGCTAGGCACGCACAGGTCCACAGGGCACACACAAAGCAGGCAGGCACACACAGGCACGCACGTGCACTCATGGGTGGAGGGATAGCAGAGCCAGGCGAGTGAGCGTGCACAGGTGACCGTATCTCCCACCGGAGCACACACCTGGGAACCGCAGCACGAAGGCCGCCTGGCCAACAGCCACTGGGCCGGCCGGGTGTGGGCGGCCCAGCAGCCCCAGATGGGAGCGCCCAGGAGGCCTAGGCGGCCTTGCACTGCCCAGACGCCCCCTGACCCGGCCCAGGGCCACCTCCACACGGGGCTCACGGGAGGCTCAGCCACACGTCCCGGGCGAAGCGCAGCAGCCGCGCCCTAGTGCCACGACGGCCACGCCTAGGCCACCAGCTCCTTCGCGGGGCGCTGGGGCTCGGGGACCTCGGAGCTCTCAGGGGGCAGTGGGGAGACGTGGCAGGACAGTCTCACGGTGGATCCTTGAGAACCGGGGTTCGTGTCTCTCAGAAGGCTGCTCTGCACTGAACTTCCTTCTAGAGATGACGGGTCCCAGGTGACAAGGTGGTGGGAGGATCCCAGGGAATGCGGCCATGTAAAAAAGATATCTATGTGTGTTTACAGGCGTATCTTTGCACGTTATAGATGTGCACGTGCACTTAACATGCATGTCACAAATAGGCGCGTCATACATGTAGCATAGTCTCATACCATCACATATATGTGTGTAACTGCATGTATATGCACGGCTATAGGTGTGTGTGCATGCATACACTTACATATATCATGTACTTACACATGCTAATATTTGCATGTATATGTGTGTGCTTAAGTATGTGAATGATACATGCACTCACATATATTATGTGTGTACACGTGTTAATGTTTGTGTGTATGTCTGTGCTTATGTATGTGAATGATACATGCACTTACATATATCATGTACTTACACATGTTCATGTTTGTGTGTATGTGTGTGCTTATGTACGTAAACAACACATGCCCTTACATATATTATGTACGTACACATGTTAATGTTTGCGTGTATATGTGTGTGCTTATGTGTGTGGATGTTACATGCACTTACATGTATCATGTACTTACACATGTTCATGTTTGTGTGTATATGTGCTTATGTATGTGAACAATGCATGCACTTACATATATCATGTACTTACACATGTTAATGTTTGCATGTATATGTGTGTGCTTATGTGTGTGGATGATACATGCACGTGCATGTATCATGCACTTACACATGTTAATGTTTACATGTATATGTGTGCTTATGTGTGTGGATGATACATGCACTTACATGTATCATGCACTTACACATGTTAATGTTTGTGTGTATGTGCGTGGTTATGTATGTGAATGCTACATGCACTTCCATGTATCATGCACTTACACATGTTGATGTTTACATGTATATGTGTGCTTATGTGTGTGGATGATGCATGCACTTACATGTATCATGCACTTACACATGTTAATGTTTGTGTGTATATGTGTGTGCTTATGTGTGTAAACAATGCATGCACTTACATATATTATTACATACACATGTCAATGTTTGCGTGTATATGTGCGTGCTTATGTATGTGAATGATACATGCACTTACATGTATCATGTACTTACACATGTTAATGTTTGCGTGTATATGTGTGTGCTTATGTATGTGAACAATAAAAACAAATACATTTTAAAAAGAAAAAAAGTTAGCTATTTGAGGGCAGATGAGGAGACCCTGGAAGGACGCAGAGCCGCAGTTCACGGGAAAAGCAAGTGACCGGACAGCATCCTGCGGACCAGCAAGGACCGACCTCCGCGGCTCTGGGCCGGCAGCCCTCACGCTGCATCGTATTTTGTGACCATGAAGGCCTAAAGGGGCTGGCCCTGTGCTGAGAGACCGCAAGGAACGGCACACACGCGCGCTGCAGCGTTCGGAGACTCGGCACGACTTCCTAAGCTCGGAACACGTTTGCCTCGAGAGAAGCAAGTCCCTTTCTTGCCATTTACTTGTCTACGAGAACATCAGCAAGTTGGATGGACACCGTGCTCGTGACCGTCAAAACCAGAAGCCGCCTGCACACGAATGCGCAGGGTTGAGTCAGTCAGCTAGGCCGTGGCATATTACACGTCACCCAAAGGTAACCTCGCACGATCCCTAAGAGATGCGGTGAAATCAAAGCGTGCGAGTCGTTCCGAAGGCACAGAACACGTATGTGTAGAGCTGCACACCTGGGAAGAGCTGTGAACGCCCTGTGAGAATGGAGTATGCGATGCTGTTGGCACTGTTCACTGCAGAAGGGGGGGAGCGGCAAGAACTGTCACATGACCTCAGCGGATTGAAGTCATGACTAGTCAGTGTTCCCCGTCACTGCTGGTGGCCCGAGTCACGCTGTTCACAACAGTCATCAACAGTCCAAAAGGCAGTTACTTGAAAATGGCGCTCAGCTTTTCCCTCTTCCTTCAAACTTTAAGCAAAACCCCTCTTTAGAGAGCTTGGACCTACAAAGTTGCCATGATGACTGTTGCTGTTTCTCCCCAGAAGGAGTGATCACCCCATTTCCAGCCGCGCTCAGGGGCGTCGCTAGTCTTTTTTGAAAATATTTTGTTTATCACCTTGCTGTTTACATATGTATGCTTATAGGTGTGCGTCTATATACATGTATATACATGCACATACATATAGTTCTGCTGCATCAGTGTGTTTCCCGGGCTCTCCCCACCCACCAGCCGTGAACCCTCGTCTTGGTTTCCTTGTGCTTTCCCTTCCTCGACTTCCCCCTCCCCCGTCTCCCTCCCCAGCTGCTGCCCCAGCTGTCAGCTGACTTCGACTCTTCTTGTCCTTTTGTTTGCTATTCCTCTACCCCATCCATAGGCAAGACCCTCTGATTTCTGTCTTGTTCTTTCTGATTTATTTCTGCTAACAGGATTCCCTCTCGGTCCATCCATGTGACCCCAGATGCGTCATACCTGTTGGTTTTGATGGCAGAACAATATTCCGTTGCGGACACAGACACAACACCTTTTTCAAGCACTCGTCAGTTTGGGGGCATCCGGGTGGTTTCCATATTCTGGCTCGTGGGAACAGTGCTTCGATGAATACCCGAGCACAGGTGTCCTTTCGATTGAGTGATTTTGTATCCTTGCGCAAATTCCCAGAAGCGGGATGGCTGCATCAAACGGTAGCCCCATTATCAGTTGTTTGAGGGGCCCCCCCGCCCACAGCGTTCCATAGTGGATGCTGAAGAAATGAAGGAAAACACACAGCGGGGGCCACATCAAATTAAAAATCCTCAGCAAAAGAGACAAGAACCAAAACAAAAAGAAGCCCAAGCAAACGGGGAACAATTGCTGCCCTTTGTACCCGTGATAAGGGTCTGACGACGGAGATCCACAAGGAAGTCCCACAGCCTAGCAAAAGCAAAGCAAAGTCCATCTGAAAAATGGGCGTGTCCCCAGCTTCCGGCACTGTTCCCCCTCTTCAGGCTGACCTGAAGCTAGCCTGAAGCAGGCTAGCAGCTTTGCTGAGTGGCGTGGAGAACTGAGAATATGGGGGGGGGGGGGGCAGTGAGGGAAGAGGCTGCCTGATACACGCCTGCCAGGAGAGGCTGTGCCTGGCCACCACAGGGCTCACCTTGCTGAGCGCCGAGCGGGACGAGAGCAGGGAAAACACACCAAGGACCAGACCCACTGGAGGCCGCGTGACTAAAAAAACCCGGACCCCACAGGAGAAGGAGCATTTGCTGCTTGCCTCGGTCAGAACAGAGCGATAACTCATGACAAGAGCAGCAGAGAGCACTGGCCACACGTTCGCCCTTGGATGTCTGTGCTGCGCAGTGCCGGGGGAGAGATGCTCTCGACCACACAGCAAACCTCGACAGAAGGATTTGGGAACACAAGCCGACCGATCTAAGTCCTCTAACTCTATGCCGGACAGGCTTTGCTACTATTTGAGGGTAGGCAATGAAAAGCAAGCGTTGAATCACGTAAAACACACGAGATCCAGCGTCTATCAAAGGTAGCCAGCATTTCAAAGGGCAGAAGAGTTGGTTCCCTTGCAGGAGAGGGAGCTGGAGAGAAACGGACTGAGAAACAACAGAGATACTGGCCCGAAGGCACAAAGACAGCCAAAGGGGAAAAGGCATGATCCCCGGAGAAGATGGCTCTGTTCTAAAGCGCCCATGTGAAACGTGCGGACTGAAAACACAACATCTGAAATGCATATAGACGAGGTCGAATTTACAGCCTATTGTAGGCTATAGAAGAAAAGATCAATGGTCTTGAAAACACGGCAATAAAAATTACCCAGAATGAAGAACAGAGAGAAAAAGTCTTAAAATTAAACAGAACATCAGTGGTTTGTGGTCAAAAGCATAACATCCTATTGTTGGGGTCCCATTAAAAATGAATGGGGGCCGGGTGGGACAAAAAGAGCAAAAAAAAAGTCTCCGAATTTTATGAAAAACAGAAACCAATATACTAAAGCAGCCGAAGAGCTCCAGTAAGAAGAACCTAAATAAAATCACATGAAAAGATAACCGAATTTTGTAAACAAAGGTTTAAAAGACCGATTACACAGAGGAACAAATATTAGAAAAGACATGAGCTGCAGCGCAGAGGTTAGACGGCACAGGGATGTATTTAAAGCACCGGGAGTGGCTAAAAAGCAAGAGCAAAACCCAAAACATTTGTTGGCCCGAAAGTCTAGGCCTAGGGAAGACCACCTCCAGGGTGAAGAGTTACTGACAGCCGAGAGAAGTAATCAGCAGCGGCTACTCAATGCTAGAAGTGAAAGAAAGTTTCCCCAGGAGAAGGAAAATGATGCAGATAGAAATGTATAAAAAGGTGAACCATTACAGAGAAGGGTAACTACTTGAATTTAAACATCCCCTTTCTTTTATGTTAATATCTGAATCAAATAAGCGCTTTTCTGTGTCTACTCTCTTTAGAACACAGCTGAGTACGTAAAAACAAGGAAGAGTCGAGGCGGATGACGGTGTATGACGCCTGCATGATGGTTCGGTCACACAGGGTGTGGGCAGAGGAGCGGGTTACTGGTCCTTCGTCTCCTGTGTGAGGGGGCGGGATCATCTGAAGAGAGATTGCGATGAATCGAACATCTATACTGATATCCAGAGCGGCAGACAGACGTAAGAGGTATTGGTATGTATTCAGTAATAATGACGCCATGGTTTATAAAATGATGCTCAGTTATCGGAGGATAAAGAGGCAGCTGAAAATTAAGCCAGGGACAAAGAACAGGTAGGGAAAACATCTTTAAAAAAGACAGACTACTCGAGTTCAGCCCGACCACACTGACTACCAAATTGCATATACGTGGCCTAGACATCTCCTTTGAAAGACCAAGGCTGTCAGAGCGGCTGCAAATGGACAACCCAATTCTGGGCAAAGTATTGAATGAAAACAACGCCTCTGACCACAAATAAAAATGCAGCAAATAAAGACGAGCAGGATGGAAGCTGAAGTAAATTGGGGGGGAAATCCACTTAGACGTACTGCCTGCCAGAGGGGACTCTGCCGCTGGATGAAAACCCAGGGAAGCGGGTGACTTCATTCCGGGAGACTAACCTGGAGAGAATGCTTGGGCCCGGGAGCCTTTCTCCCCTTGGAGAAGCCCGTGCTCTCCCGACGGCCTGCCCGGCCTCAGCGGCTCCTGGGTGGGGTCCCTGCAGTCCTCTTTCTCCGAGGCCCACACCCCTGGCTGAAGGCGGGGGCTGCAGGTGGGGCTACAGGTGGGTCCTAAGCACAGAGGCGCCTCTGGGCCGCCTAGCGCCTGGGGCCAGCGGCCTGCACGTGGGGCTCCCTCCAGGACGCCGTGCCGCCCCGCTCCCGGGAGAGCCGCCCTCGGCGCCCCCAGCCTGCCACCTCGGGGTCCCTGTCGCCGCGGGGACCTGCCAGCCGCCCTGGAACACGGTCCGGAAGAGACCGCGCACGCAGAGCCGAGAACAAAGGGCTGCTCTTCAGCTGGGGGCGAGCAGACAAAAGGAAAGGGGACCAGAAGCGCCATCCTGCCGGGCGCAGAGCCACACGCGGGCGGGGTGAGGCCGGGCGCGGGGGCTGCAGCCAGGAGCAGCCCGGCTGCCCGTCGTCGCCGCTGAGCGAAGCCATCACAGCGCTGGCAGCCGCGCCCGCTCCGTGCTGCCAACACGCGTGTAAGAGGCCCATGAGCACCTCGGCCCGAGCCGCCCGGCCTCCATCCCTGATGGGCTCCCCTGCCGGGCGGCGGGCAACCGGGCAGCGGGGAGGCCAGCGCCTGGCCCCGGGGAGGCACAGCTCTCAGTCGCCGGCCTCCCCCAGCCTGCAGGAGGCTGCGAGACCCAGCAGCGACGGGTGGCTCCTGCGGGCTCTCTGCCGCGCGCCCAACCTGCCCGGTGCCGGGAGCAGGGCTGGCATCAGGCCCTCGGCAGGCTCCGTGCTGGCCCTGGTGGTCACGCGGGCACACCGGCCCAGGTGTGGGAGGGGAGGGCGGGCAGGCGTGTCCCCCCAGCCCCCAGGAGTCTCACGCCCTTCCTCTGGGCTCTCCAGCTCCCTTTTGTGCATGTGTGCCTCTGCACCCCTCTCTCCCCTCCCTCCTAAGTCCAGCCGTGTGCGTGCATGCATACGTACATGCACACATACATGCACACATACATGCACACATACATGCATACGCACACATATGCGTACACACATACATGCACGTGCACACGTACGCGCACACACCTATGCTATGCATCACGTACATGCATGCACGTGAACATCCATGTGCGCATGACACACACATACACACACTCCCACCGGGGCCCGCAGCCATGGGCAGAGGCGATGCCCAGGTGCCGGGCACAGGTAGTGGAGGAGGAAGCCGGCCAGCTCGCCGACGGTGTGTGCAGCAGCCTTGCTCTTCTGCGTGGAGAGAGGACGGGTCCGGGTCGGTCAGGGCACGGGGAAGGGCTGTGGTCACAGGCGGGCGGAGATGCTCTGTGCAGGGAGCTGCTTGCGAGGAGGGACCTGTGCATGGGCCAGGGGCGAGGGGGGGGGGCGCAAGCTGCCCGCCAGGCTTCCTGGTCCCGCCTCGTCCCTGGGCACGAGAGGCCTCAGGGCCCGGCTGCGGTCAGTCGGGCTGCGGTCAGCCGGGTTGCGGTCAGCTGGGCTGCGGCCAGCTCAGGGGCGCAGGGGCCTGTGCAGGCAGCCGCTGCAGGCCCAGCCGCTGAGCCTCGTCTCTGGGGTGCCCCGGTCCTCGGCCTCTGCCTGGCGTGAGCCGCGCCCCCCACAGCACGCGTGGCGCTGACGTGCTCGCCCAGTCCATGTCCAGGCGCGGCTCTGCCCCGGTCCTCGGGTCCTCGGCGCCCGCGGGAGTGTGCAGGGGTCTCTGCCCTCGGATGCCGCTGGGCGGCGCCGCTGCACATGCGCAACAGGCACACGGATGTTCACGCGTGACCGTCCACGCCTGGCCCCCGGGGCCGTGACCCGTCCCGGCGAGCGGGGGCTCCCCAGCTGAGCAGCCCCGGCCCCGCTGGGCGGGGCAGGGTCACGCCCGAGAAGATGACGACCGCTCAGACCCCTCGCCGCAGTGACGGGGACGCAGGCGGCCGGCGGCAGGAGACAGCCCAGCGCTGCCCGCACAGGACAGTTCCCGGCGGAGGCGTCCCCACTGGCTCCGCACTGAAGGGCTGCAGGGGGCAGCAGGGCAGCCGGGGGAGGCCCCGCCTGGCCGCTCGCCGGGCACCCACAGCAACAGGCCCCGCAGGCCGAGGGCGCGGGCAGCGGGCAGCGGGCAGCGGGCGGGTCCAGCACCGCCCAGGGGCGTCCCGAGGCCGTGGCAGGGCTGCCCACGCTCTGCACATGGCTGAGGGCGGGGTGCGGGGCTCCTCGCCTTCTCCTTTCCCTCCCAGGCCCCGAGCATGTCCAGCCCCGGCCATGCCCGCCTGTGTCCAGCCAGAGGAGAGCCTTGGGGTCTCGCCTCCGCCGTGCACCCCCAGGCCTCCCCCAGCGCCCACCGGACACCTCCCCGTCCTCCCCGTCCCGCCTGCGTCGCGCGGCCCCGGGACCCCAAGTCTGTGAGTTCACGCCTGCGCTGGACACCCAGCCACCGCCCGGGGGGCCGCAGCCCCCTCGGGAGACCCTGGGAATCGGGGCGCAGAGCCTCGTGGGCCCGAAGTTAGCTGCGGCCACTCCGCCGGGGCGCTCCCTCGGGGAGGGGCGGCCCCGCTGTGCTCCTTCCCAGCCTGCCCGCGGCTTTAGGGGGACGCGGCTGCCAAGAGCAGGGCCCGTGGCATCTCCCCCACCCCCTCCTTCCGGAGCGGGGCGGGCGCTGCCGGCCAAAGGGGCGCCGGGCACGGCGGGAGGGAGCCGGGGAAGCTGAGCCCCGTGAGGCGCCAGGCGGGCGGCGGCTGCCAGGCCGGGTGCCATGCTCCGTGCAGACCGCTGCGGGGGCCGGGCCAGCCTGCTCCCCGGTCGGACACTGCGGCTCCACGCGGGCGCCTATGCAGGTGGGCGGGCGGGGACCCCGGGTGACCAGCCTCGGGGTCCCGCTCTTGGAGTTGGGGTTCGGCCGCGGTCTGCGGGCTGCTGCTCCCCGCGCCGTCCCTGCGACGTGGACCAGATCAGGGCTGGACGGTAACGGAAGACGCTGCGGGTCGTCCCAGGACACGGCTGCGTCAGCCTGAACCCGGGAGAGACGCACACGGCCAGAGGGCAACGCTGGGGCCAAGGCCACCTTAACCTTGCGGTGGCTGACCTTGACCTTGCCACGACCTTGACCTTGTGACGGTGGCTGACCTCCCCGGACTCAGGCTTGTCCAGGCGGTGGACAGCAGACTCTGCAGATGGGGAGGCTGCCAGCTGCGGGCAGGTCTGTGGGTCTCAGCGCCCAGACCCTCCTGCCGGGCATCTGTCCAGCAGGGCCGGGAAAAGGAGGGCGTCGCCGAGTGACGCTGGGCCTGGTCCCCAGCGGAGCGTCCTGGCCGGGTCTGGAGGACGGGCGCTGTGACGTCACCGCACGTTGACCCATGGCGCCCTGCACGTGCGTCCTCGGAAAAGAACGAAGCTCGGGCGCCAGGCCTTCGCCCCGCTGCGGCCACACTGCCCAGCCACCTGTGAACGTGAGCCACCCCGGCCGGCGCCTCGGGGCGTGATGGAGACGGGGGATGCAGACTGGACGGCAGGGTGGCACAGCCAGGCGCAGGGGCCGTGTCCAGCTGGGAGTGTCCCCTTCGTGCCAGAGGAGAGCCCAGCAGACGCTGGGTGTCCCTCTGGGGCAGCCCGGGTCGCCGCGGTGCTCTCCGGACGGCCTCTCACTCGAGGAAGATGCGGGCCTGGCTGGGAAGAAAGCCCCTGCGAAGGCCCTTTGACTCGGGCAAGCTTTCCTCGCCCCGCCATCTCGCCTCCCCCTGGACCCATGGGTGCCCCGCACTGCTTTCTTCCAAGAAGGAAGCGCTGTGTGGTCCACCGCGGGCGAGTGTTGCTGCACAGATGCTTTCGGGGCGCAGGACTCTATCTGGGAGCTCTCTGCACATGGAAATTATTTCCGGGATTAGAACGCTTCCGGGCGGGACGTGGGCGCGTGAACCGTTTCTGTCTGGATTCTTAGAAAAGCTCCGATTTTCCAATCCACAGGCCAACACGAGGCAGAGGGAGCTGTTTATTGCATAAAGGGACGATCAAAACAAGAGCGACCTTTCTCCCAGTGGCAGGGAAAACAATGATGTTGCTCAAAAGTCCCAAGTCTGAAAAGACACTTTTAAATGAAGAAAACGTGTGAGAATTGAGAAATGACCCTAGAATGAGGCCACTTGACATTCTGAGCTGGTGGCTGCCGCTGTGCATCCTGGGAATGTGAGCGGCCCGGGTCGGCCAGAAGAAGGGTTTTCAGTTTTGATTGTCTTCTCAGGGGTCCAGCGCAGGCCCGGGGGGGGGGGGGGTTGATGCTTTTACGGTGGGGAAACTGAGGCACAGATACCTAAAGGACGTGTCTAGAAAGCGGCCGCTGGGAGACAAGTCTTGACCTCAGACCTGGGCCCTCCATGTCCAAGATCCATCTTTCAAGGAGGCGGGCATCTCATCCTGCACGCTGACACCCCCTCGTTTCTGGCGTCATTGTCCCCCTGCATCCACTTTAGCTCAGAGGTGTTACCAGGATCTGTTATGTTAATGAGGGGACATTGAAGAGATGTCAGAGGCGAGCGTCGAAATGCTGACAGTTGACGGTCGTTCCAGCATTTTCCATCAGGAGAAACAGAACTGTCTTCGAAAAGCTTCCCTCTGCGGGAGCTGAGCCTACTCGGAAACCACGGGGCCGTCCCATTTCCTTTCCTTGTTTCAGGTTACTCCCTGACAGACGCCAACGCGACGCCGCGCCGGAGGAGGGGAGCGCGACAGGGCAAAGGTCCGGGTTGTGTGTGCACCTGGAGCACGAAGGGCTCCGAGTGGAGGCCGCCATCCGCCCGTCCCCGGGGAGACGATTCCCGGGAGCGCGGAACCTCATTCCTGAGCACCAACCTGAGGCGTAAACCCGGCGCGGAGGGCCGGGGCCTCGAGTCAGACAAAAGCGACAGGCCGCCCAGAGGTGCACCCCGCTCTTGCCCCCACCGAGACACCCCCGTCTGGGGTGGAGCCTTGCGCCATGCCTGTGCCGCCCTGGGTCCGCAGGAACGCGATGGGCGGGAGGGTCAGGGGAGCCCGAGCAAGCAGACGACCGTGACCCCGAAGCTCGAAATGGGGTCCGGTTCCCCAGAACTCCTGGTCCGGACCCCACACCTCCATCGGAACCAGACTGGCCCTGTTGGCGATGCGCCCGCCGGCCGGCCACGTCGTCGCTCGTTCCTGAGACAGAGCTCGCGGGATTTCGCAGCTGGTGGAGCCGGGAGCCGTGGCTGTGCTTCGGGTCGCGACAGTTGCGCCCTCCCGGCGGGCAGAGGCGGACGCCGCGCCTCCCCCCTTCCCTGGCTCAGAGCAGAGGCAGCAGGCGGTCAGGCCGGGCGCCCACCTCCCCCCGAAGCTGGAGCGGGAACCGGGGTCCGGCCTCCCCTGCAGGAAGCTGCTCTGAGCAGCCCACCTGTGTGTGTGTGGGGGCCCTGGCATGGCTCGCAGACGCCCGGAACCTGCTGGACAGGCGGTTGGGAGGTGGGACCGTCCTTCTGCAGAAGGCTCGGCCTTTCGTCCTCGGGTCTTCAACCGACCGGACGCGGCCCAGCCGTGCGCTGCAGGGCGGCCTGCCATGTCAGTGGCACCCACAACCCCTCCGGGGACGCTGGACGGGTGTTCGGCCGGCCCTCGCTGCCCCGGGAAGCTGACCTGCGGCATCAGTCGTCACCACCGGAGACGCCGATCAGGTGAGCGCGATGCGCACAGCACGCGAGCTGGGAATCGGGGGTCGGGCGGGGGGCGCCCCCGAGGGCCGGGAGCACCTCTGACGTCTCATGCTGGGGGGCCCGGGTAAGGGCTGGCGAAGGCGGAGGGCAGGTGAGCGCCTCGCCTGAGACGGACGGCGCCACTAGAGGGTGACAGGACTGCTGTCCCCTCTGTCCGGCCAAGAGGGCCACAGGCCACAGGCGCTCTGAAGACAGGACGTCCGTGTCCGAGCAGCAGCGGGCGGCGGAGACAGGGCCACGGAGGCACGTTGGCACCGGGCACCTGGCAGGGGCACAGACACCGCCTCTGGCAGAGGCCGCCTCCGGGGCCTGCACCCCTCCCCGCCGGCCGGGCTCGCACGCCCCCCGCACGCGGAGGTGGGGACGCCCAGCCCGGAGAGACGGCGCTGGCAGCCTCACGCCAGCACCGCCGGCTCGGGCAGCGTGGCCCGGGGCGGGCATGATGGTGATGGGCACGGGAGGCGCCACCGGCAGAAGCACCGGCCCCCAGAGCCCGGGACGCGCGTCCCCGCGGCGGCTCAGGCGGCTGCCACGGCCGGCGGGGCTCGGGGGCCCGGCAGGGTGGCCGGAAAGCTGCGCCCTTCGACCCGGAGCGAGAGGGCTGACGAGACGAGGCCGCCGCCCTGCGAGGTGCGAGCGGGGGGCAGAGCCGCGCGGCGCTGACGGAGGCAGGGGGCCAGCTGAGCCAGGGCCGCTTTGTCCACGCGCGTCCGCTGATCAGGCCTCGTCCCCCCTCCAGCCTCGCCTCTGCCTCCTGGCCACAAGCAAGCTCCGGACACCCCCCGGGCACCCAGGCCCTGCGTCCACCGGGCAGGGCTCGCCAACCCAGGCCCCCCACCTGGCCAGCCCAGGCCCCCCACTCACCAGCCCAGGCCCCCTGCCTTCCCAGAGGTGAGCTCGCGGGGCTGAGCCCTACTCCCGTCTCTCCCGCCCCCAGCACGCACGTGGGTGTCGGCTGCCGCAAACCGGGGCCTGGCCGAGGTGGCCGGGATGTGGGCAGCTGCTCATTCTCAGCCTGTCGGTCTGTCCGCCGGCGCGTCCACCCCAACTCCTGGAAAGGGGTTCGCTCCACGGTGGGCCGGACCGAGCTGGGCGACAGGACTCTCCCAGCACAGACAGGCCATCTTCAGGCCGGGACTCACCCCTCCCCACACCCACACCACCATGGGCTTCCCCAGAGGGATGGACTGGTCACCCCGCGGCCAGCGGTGGACAAGGCCCCGCCCCAGACGGAGCAGGCAGAGGTGTTTACGCTTCTGGACTTCAGCGAGAGGACCAGGTGCACCGACGGTGACGCAGGGTCCACTGGGTCCCCGTGCCCGCTCGCTGCTCTGCGGCCACCAGAATCGGGGCGAAGCTGTGGTCACACCTGCCCGCATCCTGCCTCCGGGCCCTGTGCCGCTGAAAGGTGGCCAGTCACCAACAGCAGGGGACCAGCCGGGAAACGTGGAGCAGCCTCTTGAGAAGACCATGGCCAGGAGCTGACCTGCGGGCAGGCGTGTGCTGGGGTGGCCAGGGGTGGCCAAGGGTGGCCAGGGGTGGCCAGAGACGCCCAGGGGTGCCCGGACTCAGGGGCAAGGGGGGGAGCGACTGCGAGGACCCCCCACCCCGGTGCTGCGTGCACCCCCACCTGGTCCCCAGAGGCCGTGTGGACACCTGCCCAGTCCTGGCAAGAGGAGGGCAGCCGAGGGCTGGCACCCGGCCGGTGCCCAAAGGCTTGGAGGTGCTGTCCAGCAGGCCAGGTGCAGGGGCTGGATGGTGGGCATGGACGTGAGCGCCCCGGGGCTGGGCACTGGGCAGGGACAGTGCTCGGTGCCGGCCATTTGGACCCGCCACTCGGCCTCCTGGAGACCGTGTCCAGCACCACCTGGCCCGGGGGCAGCGGCCCAGCCGCCACGGTCAGCCTCAAGCTGCCAGGTCTGCAGCTGCCGGGGGCCAGGACCACAGCCTGGCTTGGAGGGCGGCTTCGGAGCGAGGGGCTCCGTGCCCGCTGGCAGACGGTCCACAGCCGAGCAGGGCGGCCACGGGTCCCAGAAGAGCAGGTCCTGGGCAGCGCGGTCCGGCCCCACTGCCCCGCCCTGGCGGCTGACCTGGACTCCCGCGGCTCTCACGCCAACAGCAGCGAGAGTCCCGAGCCGTTTCAATGCTGACCCAGAGCCGGAGCGGCCGGGCGGCCGGTCATGGAGGCCTTTCTGGACAGTGGGGCTCACCCAGGCCCCCGCGCCCGGGCAGAGACTCCGTCGGCCCCACAGCCGTGGGCAGCAGGGTCAGGGCCAGGCGCACCTGTCTGTGGTCCTGGGCGGAACCACCATCGGCCACCGCTGAGTCATGAGCCCGCCCCAGGGGACACTCGTGCGCACGTCCACGCTGGGACCAGGGGTGACAGCCAGGGGCCCAGAGCTAGATGAGACAGTAGGTAGATAAGCAGACAGACAGACAGAGAGACAGACAGACAGATGATAGATAGATAGATAGATAGATAGATAGATAGATAGATAGATAGATAGATAGATAGATAGGTAGGTAGGTAGGTAGGTAGGTAGGTAGGTAGGTAGGTAGGTAGGTAGGTAG
>PVHY01029273.1:0-14427 GCA_004024945.1 Uropsilus gracilis | reverse complement strand
CCCGTACAGACACGTCCTGCGTCTCCCGACCTGGGCTCTGGGGACTTGTCGGCACGCAGGTCTCAGGCGGGTCCGGGCCAGGCGGGTCCGGGCGTGACACCCCAGGTCCGGCTTTCCTCGGACATGGCACGCGCCCGACCTGGAGCTCAGCCTGGGGCCCCCGTCCCACCCGCCGCCCCCGCGGGAAAGCAAAGCTGGCGTCTGAGGAGCCAGGGCCGCGCTCTCCCTGGACCCCCGTGCCGGGGCCCGGCTGCTCCGGGGGTGGGCGGCGCGGCGGGGAGCCCCGGCCCCCCCGGAGGGCTGCGTGCGAGCGCACTCCGGCCTCTCGCCCGGGGACGGCCGGCCGCCACGGGCCCAGCAGCCACGGGCCCAGCAGCCACGGGCCCAGCAGCCACGGGCGTGTCCATCACGGCGCCTGCCGCTCGGGCCGTCCCGGAACACGGGCACCAGGCTGCGCGTGCGGGGGTCTGGGCACCACCAGCCCCGGTCCCTGGGGTCCCTCGCCCGCGCCCCACGGCCATGGGCCGCTCCTCTTGCCAGCTGCCCCCAAGGGCCGCCCGTCCTCTGTGCCAGGAGCGGGAGCAGGTCAGGGGCGAGGCGGGTCAGGGGCGAGGCGGGTCAGGGGCGAGACGCCGGCGCGCTGAGGAAGAAGACGGCGTGGGGGGGACGCCAGGCGTGGGCGACGCCCCCACGTCCACCACGAGGCAGAGCGTGGCCCCTCTGACCCATCCCTAGCCACTCGGCCGGCAGAAGCCTGGCCCAGGAGCCATGTCCAGGCGGAAAATCCCGTCTCCGCTCCGAGCTTCGGGCCACTTCCTCCGCGGACGCTCGAGCCGGGCTGGGGGGACGGGCGCCCGCCCAGGGGCCAGGCCCCCAGCCGGTCAATGCGGTCGCCAGCGGGGAGACAGAGGAGAGCACGCCTGAGAGGACACCTCGGCTGCAAGCAGCACCTGAGTGACCGCCATGACCGTACTGACCGCAGCCACCGCAGCCCCTGACCGGGCCTGTGACCGTCGGCCCCACGGGACACCCCACCGCCGGCGCCTCGGGCCACAGGGGCGACCCCCCGAGAGGCTGGGACTGGCCGCGTTTGGATGTGTCGGGGGGGTAGGGGTGGGGGGAGGGCGTGGGGGGCGTCCAGGTGTGGGGCGCAAGGCCGTCCGGCCTGGGCAAGGTCAGCATCTCCCTGCGGCTGAAGCGTGGAGAGGCGCCAGCTGTCCGCGGGAGTGTCCCGGGAGCAAGGAGGGCTGGGGGGGTCCGGAGGCCGAGAGTCCCGCAGCCTCAGGCTGAGAGGCCAGCGAGGTAACGGCCCCCGCAGCCCCCGGCAGAGCTCTGAGGGGGACGCGCTCTCCGGGGTGCAGCACCCGCTGGCAGCAGGTGCTTTGCGACCACCCGCCCTGACGTCCGTGAGCCGTGCACCAGGCAGCCCCGGGGCCGGGCGGCCGGGCGGAGGGGCGCAGGCCCCAGGCGCCATGGACACCGCTCAGGGCCAGGACGGGGCCGCCGCCTCCAGGCAGCCCTCCGTCCGCGGCACCAGGCTGACTGGCCCACGCACAACTCGCTTGCCCCGAGCCGCCTTGCGTGGACGCGTCTGCGGCCCCACCCCCGGAGAGGAGGCGGCGAGAGAGCCCGAGGCCGAGGCGCACGTCACCGCCGTGGACGCCGGGGCAGGGCTGGGGAAGCGGGTGCGTCTTCGGGAAAGGCCCGTCCGAGCCAGCACATCCCTCGGGCACGTCAGCTGCTGCGCGGCCAGCGGGGTGTCTCGGCCACGGGCACAACTCGGGCAGAGGCAAACACGTCCCAAGGACACGGGGGCTTGGAGGCCCCGTCTGAGGCTCCCCGTGGCCTGGCCCGCGGCCGCCCGGCTCCGGCAGCCGTCACGAGGCGCTCCTGGTGGTGACCGTAGGCGCCGAGACCCGAGGCCTCCCGCCTGGAGGACCCGTTCGAGAGCGCGTCTCCCGGTCAGTCGCACGGAGAGCTGCGGCCCGGCGCAGCTCATCCTTCCAGAACCGCCCGGCCGCGGAGGCCTCGTGCAGCCTGACTTGCTTGCAAAGAAGTGTCCGCCTGCACCGGCTCCGGTCCCGGTCGGACATGCGCGGTGGACATTTAGTGACCGCGGGTGCCAGCGGCCACGGGCTGAGGGGAAAGCGACGTGTCCGTGGTCCAGGTGCCGAGTGAGCTGCAGCGGGGAGGGGAGGCGGGAACCTCCCAGCCGTCGCCGCCGCGTGGCCCAGGCCGGCCGTGAGAGCAGCAGACAGACGGGGTCCGCGTCCCTCGCCCCATCCTCCCTCCCCGGCCTCAGCGGCGACCCCAGGCAGCTTCTGTCTGCACAGCTGCCACCACCGCCCGGACACAGCCCCTCCGAGGAGGCCCTGGAGAAGGCCCCGCCCCAGCCTTCCGGCACCCCCGCGCCCAGCGTGCCCCCTCGCACAAAGGGAGCTGGCCCCGGCCTGGTGTGGGCGCCCGCCCAGCCGCCCGCTCCAGTGCAAGCCTGGGTGTCTCGGCCTCAGCACTCAGGCTGACCAGTGCTTTTCTCTCCACCCCGCAGCCTGGCCTGCACGGCCGCCCGGGGGGCGTATGCGCATCGGGCTGGCCTCCAGAGGCTGGCCCTGAGGGTCAGGCCTGGCCAGGGCCTGCAGGAAGCCGCGGAGCTCAGGGCAGCCAGGGGTTAAGTGCCGTCCTCCCTTTCCCTGCAAAGGAAAGTCCACCCGCTGGCCGCAGGGTGAGCCGCCGCTGACCGCACAGGTCACTGAGCTGTGAGTCACAGCTGACTTGGGTCCAGCAGGTGACCCAGGCGATGGACACGCGAGACCAGGGGACACTGGGCTGTGACCCTGGCTCAGGGGTGGCCTGGACGTGCCACGCCACAATGGGTGCGGTGAGGCGCGGGGTCCACGGGACTCGGGGTCCGGCTGGCCTGGCCTGAGCCCGAGTGAGTGGCCATCGTGAGCACCGGTGTGTTGAGCGACCCGCCGGCGTGACCCTCAGCTGGCGAAGGAGCCCAGGAGCAGCCGGGGCCTCAGGCGGGTCTGGGGGAGCCAGCTGGCGCCGGGCGCTTCCTCCCCCGAGCCGTCCACGCACCGTCCAGCTCGCAGCTGCACCGCTTCGGCCCAGCCCGGAGCGCCCAGATGTCAGCGCTGGACTCCGTCTCCTTACTCCGCGGTCCACCCGCGGTCCACCCGCGGCCACCTGCTCGGGCAGGCGGAGCCAGAGCGGCAGAGCCCCGCCCGTACGTGCACAGCCCCTGGGCCACAGGGTGACATGCGGGGCCCTCAGCGCCTCCTGCCCCAGCGCAAGCCCAGCGCCCTCCCCGCGCCTGCACGTCTGGCCCCTGCGCAGGGGGAGCGGGTGCTCCGGGCTGGAAGGGTGGGGCCAGCAGGCCGCTGTCAGCGGGGGGCCGTGGGGGGCCGCGCCCGCCGCTGTTCCCCATTAAAGCCCCCTGAGGCCGAGGCCGCAGCACCGACGGCGCCTTCTCAGCGGCGAGGCCCGCGGACGAGTCCCCGAGCAGGACGGCTGCGAAGCAGCGGTGCTCGGGGGCCGCGTGAGCAGATGGGCCGGAGCCAGACGGGCTGGACCCAGACGGGCCGGACCCAGACGGGCGGATCCAGACGGGCCGGACCCCAGGCGGGCTGGACCCAGACGGGCCGGACTCCAGGCGGGCTGGACCCAGACGGGCCGGACCCACCCAGTAGCACCACCAGCCCCAGCAGAGGTGGCCGGAGCAGAGTCCCCAGGCCCCCCCGAGGCCTCCGCGCCCCTAGGCCCGCAGCCGGACACGGGTCACAGCGACAAGCGTCTCTGGTGACTCCTGCAGCAGCAGCAGCAGACGCGGGGTCCAGAGCGGGGACCCCGGCCCCCCAGAGACGGGGGGGACAAGCCTCCACCGCAGCCGGCGCAGCCCCCAGGCTGCGGACGTGGCCAGCGGCAGGCCCAAGACACGGCGCCTGCCCGGGACATAGCGCCCGCCCCCCCACAACGCGTCCGGGGCACGGGGGCAGGAACTGGGCTGCAGCGGGGCCCGGCGCAGCCTCACGGACAGCCTGGCCGAGGACATCCCTCCCTGCGTCTGTCTCCTCTCAGGCGCCCATGTTGCGGATGCAGGGAGGCCGCAGGCTTCTCGGTGAAGGAGCGGGCGTGGGCGGGGCCATGAGTGACCAGAGCCGGCTCAGGTCTCTGCCTGCTCGACCACCTGTTAGCCCGGGCTGGGAGTGTGCGCCCACACGCACACACATGCACGCACATGGAACACACAGGCAAACGGACACACACGTGGACATACATGCACACGAGTGTGCACACACGGACATGTGGACACACAAGCGCATGCGGACACACATGGAAACACATGCGCTTGGACACACACGGACACACACACGGATATGCAGACACACATGGGCATGCACGAACATGGTCATGCAAACACACACATGGACATGGACACACACATGGACATACATGCACACGGGTGTGCACACGCTGACATGTGGGCACACAAGCGCATGCGGACACACATGGAAACACATGTGCTTGGGCACACGGACACACACACATGGATATGCGGACAATCATGGGCATGCACGAACATGGTCATACAAACACACACATGGACATACATGCACACGGGCGCGCACACACTGACATGTGGACACACAAGCGCATGCGGACACACGCGGACACACATGGAAACACATGCGCTTGGACACACACGGACACACACACATGGATATGTGGGCACACATGGGCATGCACGAACATGGTCATACAAACACACACATGGACATGGACACACACATGGACACGCGAATCCACGCATGTACACCCATGCGTGGATGTACATGCACAGGCACACGCGGACACGCACATGGATACACACGAGCACACACGCGGACACACTGACCTGCACGGACACACATGGACACACACGGACACGCACATGAACACACAGGCCACGCTGGACACGGACACATATGTGCATGGGCACGCTGTGCATACATACACACATGTGTGCACACACCGACACACATGGGCACACACATACACACTCACAGGTACACACACGAGCACACACACACCCAAAGGGGTAAGAGAAGGTGGACAGCGAGGCGGGAGGGCGAGGTCGTCCGCTGAGCCCGTGCGGGGCCCACGCCCTGTGTCCCCGCCCCGGGCAGCTCTCGGCGACGCCAACAGGCGGCCCCGCTGCGGCTCCGGCTGCCGTGGCCACGGGGCCTCCCTCGCTCTGTCTGTTCGTTTCCCCGGCGCGGCTCCTCGTTGCCCCGGAAGCTGAGGCGAACGACCCTCAGGGGATCCTCCACGAGGCCCAGGGGCGGGGGGAGCTGGGCCAGGGCGGCGGGCGCTCCTGAGCTGTCGGCGTGGCCGAGCGCAACGGGCGGGGGCCACGGCCCAGGCGAGCCCCTCTGGCTAACGTCCACCTGGACGGAGGTGCACAGGCGTGACCGGGGACGTGGTGGGGACCCGCGGTGGCCCACGCACGGCTCCGAGCGAGCCGCGACCCCACCCGGCCCGGCCGCCCCAGGGCCACACGCTCGCCCGCTGGGCCACGCGGACTCCGCAGCCAGGTGCCGACGGGGCACGGGACCGTCAGGGAGAGGCCGGCGCCGCAGCCAGTGGCTCTCCGGGCCCTCGGCCCACGCACAGCCACGCTGCCAGCCAAAGCCGCGGCGACAGGCGCGGGACAAGCAAGGAGTGTCCGGTCGTCCCGCCCAGCTAGTGGCCGGCAGCCGCGTCGGGGCCTAAACGCCCCCACGATGGTGGCGTCTTCTCGCCGTCCACAGCCACGCGGGCATCCCAAGTCCGCCCGGCGCCCAGCGCGGCCAGCGCCGCCTCCTCGCCGACCCGGCATCTCTTCCCGTCCCGGTGGGGCCGGGCCCGGGCTCCAGCTCTCGCGGGTTCCACGCTGCCCCAGCTGCCCCCTCCCGGGGGCCTGGATCCAAGTTGCCGGACCCACGGCCGTTCTCACGTTTCGTGCCGCCTGGGGGGGCCATGGCTGCACCTGGCGGGGGGAGGCGCAGGAACGCCCGGCAGGCAGCCCCTCGCGCCGGGCGGTGTCGGCAGCTCGCTGTCAGCCCCAGCACCAGGCTCTGAGTCCCCAGCGTCGGGACTCCTCCCCCCCACAGCCACGCTGAGCGGCGCGCACCACCCTGCGGCCGGGGACAGGGACGGCGTGGCCCCTGGACGGTGGTGGGTCACCCCCCACACACAGAGACCACACGGGCCTCGCCATCCCTTACCCACCGCAGGCCGACGTCCCGCTCACTACCCCTCCTCGAGGGCCTTCTGCCAAGCCCCGCGGACTGCGGAAGACCAAGGCCACCTCGCACAGCCCTTCCCGGCGCAGCCCCGCTGGACGTCCAGCCGGACACTCCCGTCCTCGCCAAGCGAACCAGCCCCTCGCCCCCAGCCCACGTCCGAGCTCTGTCAGAGCTCCCGCCCCCCGCCTCGAAGCGGCGCCAGCTGGCCGCCCCGTCCGCCCACCGGGCGCGCGGGCGAGCCGGACGCTGAGGCCGGAACCGCACCTGCTGGGGCCAGGCGCGGGTAGGGGACTCCTGCTGCGATTCCTCGTCCTGCTCCAAGGCCGCGGTGGGGCCGCCGCCTGGTCAGGGAGGGCGACGGCGGACACGGCAGCACGCAGACCCCGCCGAACGCGGACTCCGGGTCACCCGAGCCAAGGGCACAGGGCAAGGGCAAGGGCACCCCTCCCCCGCCCGGCGGGGGCCCCGAGGACAGCCCCACCCCGCCCCGCCCCAGCAGCGGGGCTGCGGAGGCCGCGGGCCCCGGGAGACGCCTGCCGACGCTGCGCCCCGCCGGCCGAGGCCAGAGCCAGGTCCGGTCCCGGGTCCTGCACGCTGGGCGCCGAGTCCCGAGGGCCAGCTCGGCCCCGTCGGTGTTGGCGAGGTGACACAGGATCGGGTCACCACGGCGCTTTGGGGCCAGGCGGCCGCCCAGGTCTACCGCCGCGGGAACTGCTCAGGGCGGTCCCCGCGGGCCAGGCGGCCGGCTGGGCCCTGCGACCTCCGCCTGGGGGCGGCCGGGCCTTGGCGGGGCGTCCCGGTGCCTCTGACCTCTTGGCTCCCGGTGCAGGCACCCCGCCCCCGCCCCGGCCCCGGCCCCACCCCCAGTAACGCGAACCAGGCCTGCGGTGGATCTTGGGATGTCCGCGCGGCCTCCCGGCCAGGCAGCATCTGACCCCCAGCAGGTGACGAACGCACCCACGGCGTGGGCCGAGCCGCGCTGCCGTGTCCCCTCGCCCACGCCTCCCGCGGCACGTCCGCCGCGTCCCGTTCCTGCGCGGCCCCCTCTCCGTGCCCCCTGCCTTGGGCCTGTGTTCTGACACCACCCCCCATGCACGACGACGGGGGAAAAGACGCAGAGACGCTTCCACCTGAGACGCCCCGATGGCTCCCCGACTGTGTGTCCTCCAGCAGACGTGAAGGCCGTGTCCGCATGAGCCCCGGGAAGGGCGCGCGAGGCCCGGAACGCGCATTCAGTGCTCCACGGCTTCCCATCGGGAAGAACATGAACAAGTACAGCCGGGCGTGGTGGCACGCGCCTGTAATCCAAGTGCTGGGGGGCAAGAGGCCAGGGATCGCTGGACTTCATGGGTTTGAGACGACCCCGGGCAACATAGAGAGACCTGCTCTGGAAAAAAAAAAAAGCAACCGGGCGCGGTGGCCTGTTATCCCAGCTACCTGGGAGGCTGAGGCTGGGGATCGCTTGAGTCCACAGGTTCGAGACTCCCCCGGGCAACATAGCGAGACCTGGTTTCAAAAAAGCAGCCGGGCGTGGTGGCGGACGCCTGTCATTCCAGCTACTGGGAGGCTGAGGCTGGGGATCGCTTGAGTCCACAGGATAGGGACTGCCCCGGGCAACAGAGCGAGACCCAGGCTCGGAAAAGACAAAGCATACACCGCACGCGCTCACAAGCTGACCACGCACTGAGCGACAGACGTACGCGCAACACCCCACCCGGCAGCCGCACACCCGGTCTGTCCCCGAGAACCAAGCCACGCGTCCAAACAGTCAGGCCCACGGCCGCGCGCAGCCTGGCCCGTAGCAGACGGAGGTACAGCCCAGGGGAAGGAGCCCAAACCTCCTCCGACTCGCGAGGGTCACGGAGCGTGGCCTGGCAGCCACAGGCGAAGCCGGGGCGGGAGGAGGGAACCGAGGGCTGAGCCACGGTCACGCGCCTCGCAGATGGGCGAAGCCAAGGAGGCAAAGGCCCAGGCAGGACACGGAAAGCTCGGGACAGGCGAAGCCCGAAGCCAGAAACCAAGCCGCAGCTTCTGTATCAGCCGGGCTGGGGGGAGACGGCCCACGGGAGCGGAACGCGAGCGGGGCGGGAAGAGCGCCCAAGAGCTAAGGCGCTCCCGCTGCCCCGAGCAGCAGAACAGACGATCTGGCAGCAGCCACGGCCACGGACACGAACGACATGTTTCCAAAGGTGACGCTGGGAGGCCCGCGGACGCGAGTCGGCGTCCAGCACGGCAGCGGTCGGGGAGACGGAGGTGACCGGCCCCCGGGGCCCGTTCGCAACTCGTAGCCATCAGTGACATCATCAATGACAGCAGGCGGCAGGGTGGACGGGAATGTGGGCACCGGGAGCCTGGACGCCACTGGCTGCGGTGAACGCAACCGGTGAGGCCGCTGCGGAAATGGCCCGGCGTGTCCTCGGGAGTAGGCACGGGAAATGCCATTGGATCCCGCAGCTGCCCTCCCGGCTCAGGCCCCAAAACAAAGAGAGCAGGATCCGGGGGGAGATCCCTGCACCCCCAGCTCACGGCAGCATCACTCACAAGAGCCCAGGTAGGGAACTAGCCTGGGTGTCCACCCACAGGGGAGTGGGGGAAGAGGACCGGGCCTGTGCCTGCCATGGAATATTACTCAGCCAGGAAAAAGGATGTCCGATCCTGCTGTTTGCCGTCACGTCGCTGGAGCTAAGGGCAGGGATGAGGGATCAGATGGGAAGACAGCATCCCAAGGTGACACGTCTGACTGGTACTGACAGTAACCCACGCCAGCCAGGTGCAGCTCCTCACAGTCTGGTGCGTTCCTTGCCAGGAGCAACCGCGCGTTAGGGCCACCGCTGAAGGGGAAAATCACCACTTCCCTGAAGGAACCTGCGGCCGTCAAGCTCACCGTCAACCTCACTGTGGTGACGTCAAGCTCACCGTCAACCTCACCGTGGTGACGTCAACCTCACCGTGGTGACGTCAAGCTCACCGTCAACCTCACCGTGGTGACGTCAAGCTGTCAACCTCAATGTGGTGACGTCAACCTCACCATGGTGACGTCAACCTCACCATGGTGACGTCAAGCTCACTGTCAACCTCACCGTGGTGACGTCAAGCTCACCGTCAACCTCACCGTGGTGATGGCACTGAGGTACGTGTCCTGGAAGTGGCAGAACCGGTTCCAGCGCGGAGCCGTTCAACAGCCGCCGGGAACTTGTGTGTCTGCAGACTTGAGGCAGACACGACGTCCCTAAGAGCCGTCACTTCGAGGCGTCCCTAAGTGCTGTCACTTCCAGGTGTTCGGCCGCAGGCTGACGGGGCAGGTCTGACGGAGGGGCCTTCGTGGGGAGAGGAAGACAGCCGTTTCCACGGACCTGCGCTGCTCGCCGGAGCACGAGGAGGAGCTGGCACCGAAGAGCCACCGCCCAGGACACGGGGTGGGCGGGGACGGGGGGGAGAGGAAAGGCACCTGCATCCTATTCCGAGTAAACGCGACGGCGAGCTGAGACTCAGCTGTGCCATGTGCAGGTCACGGGGCTCTTGCTCCCACTTCACAGGCCCGGGAGGCCCAGGAGCCGCCTGTGCCGGCCGTCGCTGGCGGGCAGGGTGGGGCCGCAGGGCCCAGCTCCTCCTCCGGCCCGCCGCCCGTGCTCCCGCTGGCCGTGAGGCTCCTCCAGCAGCTGAAGACGCGCTGCGGGTCACACTGCGCATGTGCCAACGGTGGCGCGAGGCTGAGCTCCGGGCACCACGTCGCCGGCCGCGTCTGCTTCCCAGGCCAGGGGGACACGCCGGGACTGGCCGGGAAGGGTCGTGTGACGACGGGAGATGCGCGAGACCCGGCCTCAGCGAGAAGCTAACTCGGAGCCACGAGGCAGACGCGGAGCCGGGAGGACCTGCCGCCAGCCTCCTGGGGGTGCAGCCTCGGCCACCCTCGTCCGCGGGGCTTGGCCGCCCCGGGTGCTCATGGCCACCAGAGCGGCGAGGAAGAGATGCCCCGTGGAGGTCAGGCCCAGCTCCCGGGCCCTCCCCGGGGCCGGCACCGCCCTCTTGGCCCGCAAAGACGCCCCAGGCGTGGTGCCCGCAGGGCTCTGTCCAGGCCGCAGCGACCATCGGTCGGCCCCCACGCCTGAAAGCAGAGGCATGAAGCTGCACGGCCCCACCCTGCGCCTGCCAGCGGGCGGGCGGGGCAGGGCCACAGCCAGGCCAAGGCCGGGTCCCCCTGGCTTGGCCACAGGAGACGCCACCCGAGGGAGGCGCCGGGGGCAGAGGGCAGAGCAGCGCCTGAGGGCGAGACAGAGGTCCGGTCAGCTGAGACTGAGACACGCCGAGCTCACGGGGCCGGAGCGTCCACCCTCAGCAACCAGGCCCCTGCTGTGACCGTCACAGCTGTCCTGTGCCGCCGCATCCCCCGAACGCAGCCGCTCTCCCCCGCTCGGCGACAGTGGGATCTGCACTGCCCGCCCCTTCCGCAGACAGCTGACCTCCCAGGCTGTCCCCGCGTCCACACTGCCCGCCCGTGGCCCTCCCGCCTGGGGCTCCTGAAGACAGTCCCGGTCACCGGCTCCGCCGAGCAGGCACCAGCGAGGCAGAGACCCACAGCCGCCGGGCCCGAGTCAGCCGCGCGGCTCTCGGTCACGCTGACGGCTCCATCCGACGTCCCCCGCAGCCGCCGGGCCCTGACCGCACGGGCCCTGACCGCACGGGCCGTGTCTCCCGCGTCCGTCCTGCCTCCCCCACCGCACGGGCGCGTGGGAGCGGCTCCCTTCCCTTCGTGCTGGACCTGTCCCTGGGCGCGAGCAGAGGGGACGGAAGGAGGCGGGGAGTCCGCAGATGGCCCCACGGGGAGGGCTCCTGGCCACGCCGGGTGGGTCAGCGTCAAGGTGGACTGAGAGCCATGCGGGTCTCGCAGCCGCTGCCCAGCAAACAGATGCCCCGTGGGGGGACGGACGCCCTGTGCTTCCCCCTCAGGCGTCCCTTCTCCACAGGGTGACGGCAACGCTGAGGTGATGCTGAGGGGAAATTGCTGAGTCAGCGGCCTGGCTGACCGTGGTGACCTCCCATGGGTGACCTCCCAGAGCGACCTCCCACGGGCGACCCCCACGGGTGACCTCTTACGGGTCACCTCCCAAGGCGACCTCCCACGGGCGACCCCCACAGATGACCTCTCACGGGTGACCTCCCAAGGCAACCTCCCACGGGCGACCCCCGCGGGTGACCTCCCACGCGGGCGGCAGTGGGGGGCGGGTCTGACCCCGGCCAGCCGTTCTCAGGACCAGGGAAATGAACACGTGAAGGAGGGGGCTTCTCCGCAGGGCTGAGGAAGGCCCGTCCACGGGCAGCTGCCGCTCGGTCAGGGGCCGCCCCCGCGGGGTCCACCCCACGCGGGCCCGCGTCTCCGCGGAGGCCTCACTTCCCGGGGCTGGAGGAGCGGAAGCGGGGTGCCCGGGGCCCAGTTCAGGGACGCGGCCACACACGGGATCAGACGCCCACGCGACCGCGCACACAGGCGGCCGGCAGGGCGGGGCCTGCGGTGGACGCGGCACAGACCTCCAGCCCCGAGGCGCGGCCGGCGTCCCGAGACGGGGCCGTCCGGGGCCGACCTGCGCCCCCAGCAGCGTCCAGCCTGGGCCGGGCACGCCGAGGTCGGAGGGGACCCACGCGCCGTCGCCAGGGTCTCCGACTGCAGGCCCAGCGGGCAGGCCCATCCCCCTCAGCCCACAAGGCGCTGGCCACACCCACCGCCGGCCCCAGCGCCTCCCAACCCGGGCGCGGATGCAGGGAAACGTCCCGGGGAGCGGAGGCAGCGGAAGCTGCACCGCCGGGAGAGAAGCGGGGCGCGTCCGCGCAGCCCCGACCTCAGGCGTGGAGGGCCGCAGGGCGTGGTGAGCTGCTCGGCCAGGCCCAGCCCTGTCCCCCCGTCCCGCCCCTCCAGCGCGCACTCTGGTGGGAGAGCAGCGAGGAGGGGGCCGCCCGGGCCGAGGGCAGGCTTCGGGGGGACGCGCTCTCAGGACCCCAGCTGGGGCCAGGCAGAGGGTGGGCAGGGCTGCAGCTGGGGTGGGGGGCGGCAGTGGACGCGGGGGCAGCGGCAGGGCTGGGGGCGGCGCAGGGGCAGCACGGGGCGGGGGGGGGACGAAGGGGGGGGCGGCAGGGGTGCCGGGGCAGCTGGCAGCAGCTGGGAGACACGGGAGCACGTCGCGGGCAGCCAGAGGCCGCTGGGCCGTCCGGCGGTGGCCGCAGCTGCGGGAGATCGGGGGCAGGAGGCGGAGGGCGGCGTTGGGCTGCCTCGGAGCGGAGGGGTGGCCGGGCGCCCCCAGGGACGGCACTGGCCGTTGGCAGCGGCGGGGCCCCCCACCCCGCTCCCCCGGAGGGAAGGACCTGCTGCCCCGCCCAGCCGAGGCAGCACGGAGACCCGCTGGGCACAGGCTGACCGCCCAGAACGCGGAGCCTGACGGAGCCCCTCCCCCAACCCTGACCAGCGCTGAGGCACCACCGAAGCCCAGACCAGCGCGACCGCGGCCATCGCGGCCCCCTGGACAGCGTCTCGGAGGCAGAAGCCGCAGTCCGGCCGGCCACGAAGCCAGGCCACGGCCACCGCACGGCTCACACCAACCCTGGAGACCGCAGGTGGACGGGCAGGTGACGCCCACAGCCGGGTTCCCTGGGACCCGCAGGCTCAGGAGCGGGCAGCAGCGTGGGGCAGCGGAGGGGCCGCCTCCAGGCTGACCGGGAAAGCTGCGGTTTCACCGCAGAGCCCTCGAACGCCTTCTCCGGCGCCGGAAGCGCGGCCCCTGGCGGCACGGGCCAGGCCGGGCCTCCCGGGGCTGCATCCCTCGGACGCAGCAACCCTGGCTGAGCTCCCCGGACAGGACAGGACGGTCACCGCGGGCCCCACGGAAGGCCGGATCCGGGGGCTCCGGCTCAGGCCCGGACGGGAGCAGGGCGCAGGGGCTGCTGTCCGTGCCGCAGGGCGGGGGGCACGAGCACCCCAGATCGTGCAGGAGCGTCCACTACCGCTAGCCCCCCCCCGCCGCCCACTTTCCGCGCCGCTTCAGAGCCCACCGTTTGGTTACAGGCGGGGACGGGCAGGGACCGTTGTGCCCGCGGCGGCTGTGGGAGCGCAGGGAGGCCTCGTGCCCGTCAGGCTTCGGGGGGCCGCCCCGGGCGGGATCCTGCTGAGGGCAGCCGGTCAGCGCTGCCCAGAGGGCCGCCGGCCGTGGCTCCTCGCGCGCCGCAGCGCTGACGTGCTGAGACACACTCGGCCGTGCAGGTCTGCGCGAGCCGCGCCGCGCTCGGGTCAGAGGCTACGGACACAAGGTCGCCCCGCCCCACGCAGGCACCGGCCGGCCACGGCCGCCACGGGCGGGAGACGCCCTCGGACCTTCTGTTTCCGGTGCCGTCTCGCCAGGACGCCGGGCGCTCCCCAAGGAGGCGGGAGATGGCCCTCGGCCTGCGCAGGGTCCCTCCCGGCAGAGGCTCGCCGGGTCCAGGGAGGGCTGGGCGGGGTGGGGGCGGGGTGCGCGGGCACCTGCAGCCGGCGGACGGCCCAGGGAGTCTGGGGTGAAGGCAGGGGGCGGGCAGGGGACCAGCGCGGCGAGAGACGCAGCCCGAGGCCCCCAGAGAGACACGGGGCCGGGCGGAAGCAGCGGGCGGCCAGCGGGGCAAGAACCCGCCGGCGCTGACCCAAGCCCGTATCCCGTGCCCGACGCTCCGCCCCTGCACGGGACCCCCACCCCCACCCGGGGCACCCCATGTCCTGCGAGCAACGCGGGTCCAGACACGCCCAGAGGCCAGCCTGGACGCGGCGGGCCAGCAGGGCCGGGGGCAGGGCGAGCGGGGTGGGGGCGGGGCCCGCAGAGGGGCGCAGGCCTGCCAAGGCGTCTCCGTGGGGGTCGTCGTCGCACGCAGGGGTCCCCCGGGCCACCGCCCCGCCCAGCACCCCCGTGCGCCCCAGAGCCCTGGGTGGGGGGCAGAACAGAGGCAACATGGCCGCCCGCGGGGCCGGCGGGCAGCGGGTGAGCGGCGGGCAGGGCGGCACAGGACACGGTCAGCTCGTCTTCAGGGGCCGGCGCCTGGGCTGCAGACGCCCCGGCTCAGGTGGCTCAGGGAGGCGCCGGCTCTTCCGTCCCCGGCACCGTGGAGAGTCGGGGCACGGGGGCTGCTCTGAGATGGCCTGAGATGG
>PVHY01029272.1:0-14439 GCA_004024945.1 Uropsilus gracilis | reverse complement strand
CCGCAGATGGACAACCAAGTGAACGAGTAAAAAAAGACAAAACCCCCAAAGACCGACACCAGACCCATAAGGAAAAGCAGCAAAGCAAAGGCGAGGGGATTGGATTGGAGAGGAAGGGCTACAGCAAGAAAACATGGACAGATCACAAAAGGGCATAACCTGGCCACCAAACACAATCTCAAGAATGAAAATCTAACATGGGAAAGAGACTAATGGACTCAGCACAGCTAATAACAAAGAGTGGGGTGTGAGAACAGAGGGAGCACCGGAGGGAGGAAGGAGGGGGAAAAATATATAACAGTGGTTGTAACCCAAAGAACAAAATAAAACTACAATTAAAAAAAAAAAATCAATGATGAGCAGGTAGGAGGGGTAGATTGGACAATAAAATATACTTCAAAAATTTCTCTTCTGGTTTGACTAAATGGAAACTTTTCTTTTTTTTCAGACTAGGTTTTGCTATGTTGCCCAGGGAACCACAGACTCACGTTGCCCATGATATCACAAACTCGAGCAATCCCCAGCCTTAGCTTCTCAGATAACTGGGATTACAGGCATGCACCACCACACCCAGCTATTTTTTTTTTTTTTTTTTTTTGAGACTAGGGTTTGCTATATTGCCCCAGGTAGGCCTCAAACCTGTGGACTCAAGCAATTCCTAGTCTTGGCCTCCCTTCTTAGACTGGGATTAAAGGCATGTGCCACAGTGCCTGGCCGGACTAAATGGCAACTTCTAATCAACAGGCACTAATACTCTTCCAGCAGTATTCCATCAGTCCTTTCTCTCTGCTGAAATATGAGAATTTGAGATTATATTTCTTGATGGAGACTGATATTTCTTGGAAAGAGACTATTCTGACTCATACTTAAGTGTAGCATTTTACACTTTAACCAAATGCACATTTTAGAAAGAAATGTAAGGATATGCCGTTTCAGACTTTAAACAGCATAATAAAAACACATAGTTTTTTGATAGCCATAGATGACTATCAGAAGCTGCTCTTCAGCTAGTCGGCAGTGAACCACATTTGCTTTGCCTTGAGAACAGTTAAATTTTCTAGACTCTTGGAATTGCATTCTTCTCCCAGGTTACTTGGGTACTGAATATATTCTGCCTATATTATGTGGCAGGTATGTTATAAGGCATTCTATCAATTTGCTAAAACTGTCATTAAAATGTCTCTGGCAACTCAACTTTAATGCTGACAGATCTGCCTGATGGAAAATCCTCTCATGCCATCTCTGGCTGTGTCTGTGTGATTTCTACTACTTGTGATATCATCAGAAAATTCATTTCATTCATAGTATCATCAGCTTTTCTAATTTGAAAGAATTCCAAACATCATTGGGGTCATGTTGTTGTTGTTGTTTTTCATGTTCTTGTTAGGAAAATTAAATTGTAGTGTTCATATTCGCTCTTAGGAACAAAGCCAATAACAGCATTTAGACATATTGAGTTCTAGTGTAATCTGCTTTTTGTGTTTGTGAGTTTAAGTTTATTTCTAGGGAAAGCATTTGAAATACTTGCTGCATGTATTTCTTGCTTAAATAGTTTTCGCAGGGTTAATTTTTGTAATTAAAAAAGAAAAGATTCTTCGTATTTCTTGCTGAATGTACCATTTGAAGACAACTTAAGTGAAGTTTTCATTTGGGTTTGCAGTTGTTTCATAAAAGCAGAATTTATTCACCAGGCTAGATATCACATGAGATACAGCATTCAGGAATTTGGCATATGCAGGGTTGTGATCATAAAATATATGCACTGGTCTAAGTGGTATATTGCGTAATGGTGTAGAAAGCGAATCTTGTCTGCTGTTTCTCTTATAAAGTTTTATCAGTCACATGCATCCATTTGTTTGCAAGGGCAGCTTTCACTTGCTATAGGAGTACAGTTGAATAGTTGTGATAAAATATTTGACATTCACAGTCTAAAATGCTTCCAGTTTGATACTTTACAGAAAGAGTTTGACACTGATTCCTATAAAACTGTAAACATCACTTCTCAGAATCAAGATTCTCCATTGATAAGATTCTGCTTTTACATGATCTACGAATAAAACTTTAGGCAATTTTAGATTCATAAGGTTTGTAGATAGACAACTTATTCAATGTCTTACAGAACAATCTATGATGCTTTTGTTTTTGTTGTTTATATAATTCTTCCTATGTCTTTGAATACTCATTTTTCTGAAAAGTGACAAGTAATTATAAATCGAAATGACATATCGTATGTAAATATGGATGGATACATTTCTCCTTTTAAAATAAAGAACCTGATGGTACAAATGTGTTTTTGATTTGTGAATTGACATTTGCAAGTCTTTAATGAATTATCTATGAGAAGAATACAGGAGAAATCAACATCTGCTTTGAAATTACTCTTGAGATTTTGTTCCTGTTCTGGTGCTTAGTGAAGATGCTGAGGTAATAGAATTTTTGTGAATAGTCATAGAATTAGCTGTGCAGTAAGTTAGCAAGTTAGATTATATTTTGAGAAATCTCTAAGCAATCTAATAAACATCCTGGCAACATTTATAAACTTGACTTAATTTTGTTAGGTACATTTCAACACTTGGCCAAATCATGTTCTAAACAAATAACAATGTCAGAAAATTTACTCTAGGTTCTTTCGTTCTGATTTTCTCAAGGAAAACTGATCAATATTTCAAGGATATTAATTATTGTCATTTAGAACATAATAATCATCATGTTATAAATTTCTTCAATGATTAATCACTGTCACTATGAAATGATCCTCCTTTCATCACATTTATGATTAAATGCTATAGTCACTTGTTTTAATCTCTCTTCCACTTGACTACATTTCATAAAACTAGGCACCAAAAATATGCTCTTCACCACTTAGGCCTGTATTTATTCAGCATATTGTTGGGTGACTACTTACACCAGAAACTGCTAATTCTGAAAAAGAACAGTATGAAACAATCATATCCCAGTCCTTGGAGAGTTTAGAGTTCAGTTCCTAGAAAAGACCGGAGTACATAGAGATTGCTCAGATATTCACTGAAAGAATTTATAAACTGTAATATTTTGTACAAAATCAGTAGTGGTTAATTTCATTTCATAATCACAGACATTTCATCTTCACAAGTAACACCACTGGGCATACTCAGAAGTAGTAGATAATTCTACACTAACCCACTATTGAACAAAGATTACCTAACAAATTACTGTGAGTGCCATAGGATTGACTTTAATTCATCTGGAATTGACAATTCCAAAAGTAAAAAATTATCTGTATTGATCTTATATATGCCAATGTCTTTATGCTGGTGAGTAAGAGTTCTGGCAATGGAGATCTACTGAAAGTAGAACCCATATTCTCTCTCCATTCATTCAATTCTGACCACGTTGTTCTCTCTGTTCTCTAGTCATGCTGTGTACTTCTGCTTCTGGATTGTTGCTTTTTGCCTGTTTTCCTGAAACATCTTTCCTCGAGACACCCACATGATTGACCTCAGCCCCTTGGGCCAGATTTTACTAAAGTCATGCTGCTTTTTCCGAGGTAGTTTCTTTGCTCCCTGATGAAAAATATCCTTGCCCAGGTTGTACTAAATAACTTTTTTTTTCTTCACAGCTTGCTCATTCAATTTATCTCTGTCTACATAACTACTTTTCTATATTTGCTTTCTTTAATCAATAATACCACACATTTAAGAAGTGTGGTTTTCATATAAGGAGCAAAGTGACATTAACATGGGTTAAGCAAAATGGAGTATGTATTAGGAAAACTAGATATGGTGCTGCTAACATTTACAAAGCATGGTAATTACAGAATATTTCAGTAATAATAGATAAGATCTAGTCTGTTTCTTGGTAAAGAACTACTCTGAATAAATGAAATGCATTTATTTATCAATGGATGCAAAAGTTCACACACTAATCATTTCTAAGTATTCTTCGATACATCTCTGTGTAATATTTGCATAATGCTATGTTCAAATGACTAGTGCACATATTGAATCTGTCAAGATCTTATGACATAGTCTTTTCACCTGGTCCCCAAATTTCAGTTGGTTGTGCTCAGTAGAGTTCTGCCGTGACACTGCCCAGGGTTGAGTTAGGGAAAAGCAAATAGATACGGCCTCTTGGCTTCGACCTGTCTCAATGTAGAAATCATGCAGGCATCCATTGGGTTTTATTTACTCAAACCTAAGACTTATTGTATTCCTGTAAAATGATCTGAAATCCTTGATCTTCAGAGCCAACTCTGCCAGTCCTAGGATCAGCAACTCAGGCATAGAAATAAAAGCCCTTATTCCTGTTAGTCATACAGTTGCTTAGATTTGAAAAAAAAAATGCATTCTTAAATAAATCTTCATACTTATGTGGACTTATACAAATTTTGTTGTGTAGAAAGGGTTATAGTTGCAAATTCAAAATCAGTACTTGTCAATGGCACGAAGTACACATAAGGAAGGATATGTATCTGTACAAAAGGCTGCTTCTTCCCAGAATAACCTCGACATTTGTAGGCCAGCAAACCTCTTAAGTAAAAGAGAAAACAACTCTGGTAGTGGAGGAGAAATTGCACTTTATTGTTAAAAATTAGCCATTAAGAAGTGCTCTTGCTAATCTATATATTAAAAAATCATGCCATATTTACAGCAAAATGTTTTAGATAAAAATAAGTTTTCATCATAGAAAGTAAAATATTTAAAACCCTTGAAGAAGATAGGTTTTTTTGTTTGTTTAATGAGATAAAATCTTAAAAATTTTTATAATTTGAGTTTTCAGCCTTGAGCCCATGAGTGTATTCAGTAGTGCTGTAGCTTTCTGGAAGTAAGTAGTAACCCCCCCCCTTTTTTTTTACATTGTATGCACATTTTAAAGTACTCTACTCACATCCATCATTGTTTATTTGTATGCATTAAGGTTACTATATCATATATGAACATGACGCAGAAAAATTTTCTTAGTTCTTTAGCGATTCCCTTAGTCACCCAATAATTTCTTAGTTTCCTGTTGGAAACTTAGGTTGATACTAGAGGCCCTTGACTGTAACCCCTTTGCCCAGGGAACTTGAGGGCAGCTTATTGTTCTATCTAGAATTTGGGCTCCAGAAAAATATGATCTTTCCTCTAAATGAAGAGATCCAATGAACTCAGTTCATGAGTTTTTCCTAGTTATCAGTGTTTCTTTAATTTTGAAGGTAACTTTCTACCATAGAACAAATATGTAATTGTAGATTATAAATGACTGTATACTCATTAGTGATTTTAAGTTTGCCTTGAATCCAGTTACTTGACATTTTATTGAAAATGTTGTCATTATTTTCTTAAAGTTACACTGATGCCTTCATCACCCTATCCAGTTCAGATACATTGAGCAGTGCTCAACCCAAGGGTAAAGTCACTTCAATGACACAGGTGGTCAATTGAGGGTAAATTGACTTCTCATCCTTAACTTAAGCTTTGGTTCCCCATCCACTGCTATTATTGTATAGAGGTTGTTTTGCTGACCTTAATGTTTTCATTAGAAATATGGGAAAATAAATCATCCATGTGCGCATCAAAGTCTAAAATTTCAGTCAGGAAGAAGAAACACTCTAATCCCATAGCATTTCATTGAGAATGTTACATTGTCACTGTGGATGGAAACAAACATGACCCAGTTACCACTACAATATTTAATATAAACCATGTTCTTTGGTTTCATCATAAAAAGAACTGCAAAAAGCTTGAAGTGACTCCTTTTATTATCAGTATTATCTTTCTACAAATTACCTCTACTTCTGCCTCAAGAACTCAGGAATTAAACTAAAACAGTTCCAGATTCCCAGGTCACCCATTCAGTGGATGACTACAGGAGAGGAAGCAGCAGTTTAACTAATATTGAATGGACAAGTTCCATCTCAATGGTTTTCTCATTGCTGATGAGCTCTAAATGACAATAATCAAAATCAGCAGGGTCATTTTGAGCAAGAAACTCTTCTCCAGGAATGAAAGAATCAGTATCATCATTGAAAATGCAGAGTGAAGTTTACTGTATTGCAACCCAGAATAGTGTTTTCTTCACCCCAGAGAGTGGAGGAACTATCAGAAGCTTAGCAAAGTTCCAGTTAGATCCCTTCTCCCATTTTTGGGTCATTGGAATAGACTTGGACATTTGAGAAAACAAACATGAAAATGTTACTAATTTGACTTGTAGGTACTCTGGAAAAGTACAGATTTGTGTGAAAACCTGAAATGTGTTTTTTCCCCATATTGATGCTGTATGGGTGATTCTCTTTCTCTCGATCACTATGGAATTATGGCTATTTTATATTTTGCATAGCATTTCAGTGCTACTTCTTTGATTTTTGTTATTCAGATGGTTACATTTTGACTTGTTTATTCAGCAACATTGGTTTACATTACTGTTTGTGTCTTAAATTATGTCTCCTGTAAGACACACCACACTCAGCACTGGTTTTGGCCATGGGGGGGGGGGGGTAGAAGGGATTCTTTCAGTTGTTTCCTCTATTGCTGTGACATATCCCCTACCAAATGCTTTCCTTATTTTTGATCTCTGGTTATTGGCCATTGTTCAGTCTGAGTGTGTCTAAGTTTGACCTTTATTTTATAATTTAACATGTAATTTGTAGGTTTGAATAGTTCAGAACAAATCAAATTCTTAAACCTGTTATATTTCACCTTAACACTTAAAAACAAACTGCCTTAAAGAAAACACATTCCAGTTTGTTCAATTTGTAGAGCACCTTAAAGAGTACATGTTCAGTTTTATTTCTTATTATATTAAATGTAGGCCACAAATAGTAAAAAATAAACTTTATTCTCTCTCTCCCCCTCTTCTTCCCTCCCCTTGGTAACTTTGAGTGAAGGGATGTTAGTAACATCTTCACATCCTCCAAATGCAGAATTCCATCCTCATCTCAATACTTAGTAACAGAAAGGTCCAGTTTTCCCTGATTGATCATGAAAATATGATCATATTTATTCTCTAAGGTTGAATGATACCCAGTAGCTTCCTCATCAAGTATATCTTCCTACTACGGCAGGACAATAGGAGTATTTGAATAACAAATTTGGAAATTAATTGTGTTGATGTGGGATTTCAACACAATTTCTGTCTTTTACTATGTTTCCAGAGCAGGTAACTGTATACCTCTCATGTTTATTACCACCTTTGGTGATAAAAGATGAATCACTGCCTTCATCTTGCATGGTTTGATATACAACTGAAATTGGAAGCAGGAAAAATAAAGTATGTTTATACTAATGCATTGGGTTTGGAAGGGGACATTATGATTTGAGGAAATTGGAAATAATTATCTTATATAATGCAAAATATAGATATAACACATGCAATAGATATAACACATGATAAGTAACTTCTTAGATTAGTGTAACTAGCATCCCTGGGGAAACAAAGCCACTATTACAGATCAACAGCAAATATCTCCAAACAGAAAAAGTGTTCATAGAAGCTAATACATCTGTTTTCTTATTCCAGCTACCCTGCCCATCCAAGGTCAGTGGTTATCTTACTTCATCGGAAATGCTAATCACATTCTTACAATGTTTAAAAGACCACAGAGTGCTGAACCAGAGAACAACTCTGACTCAGGTTTTACTGTAAAAAGCTAGATCAAACAAGTGAGTGGATTTAAAAGAAATGAAAGCATTAAGCAATCAATATAGTTGCAAAAGCTTCTGAAATCCAAAGAGTCAAATATGTTCTAACCCATTATAGCAGTATGTGGCCAAAAAAAAAAAAAAAAATCTTGAGATTTATGTACACTGAATATGTTGCTGTTTCTTCGAGATTGTGTTCTCAAGCAATCATTTTAGGTGTAATATTAACTGCAGTTCTTGTAGTTTTCTTTATGAAATGGTAGGAATCATTGGTAAATACATTTATAAAGGAGAAAATGATGGCTTTTAAATGAGTGTAGAACACACAAATACACTTCAGGTTTTAATTTATTTATATATGTCAGTGACACGTAAATGAACTTTTGTTGATCACCAAACTAGGAAAATGACTTAAAATAAAAATGAAATGATTAGTAAGCCAGTGAATTTAGAATTACTGCATTTGTATAATGAGGAAGGCTTTAAATTCAATTTAAATTTCAGAGTTTCAAATGTTCAATTTGGAGATGCTGGAAGAGGGACATGAGTCTCTGGGTTGAGAAATGTATGGCTAAGGATCAAATACTTTTTCTAATATACCCTAGATAAAAATTTAAAGGACCAATTTAGGTTCCCAGAGTGAATAGCTAGAGAAGTTGTGTAAGGATCACTACAAGTCCTGTGTGTTTGGAATTAATTTTGAAATAATTTAATGTTTGCTTTTAAGAGAAACCCACAATGGATCATGGAAAAAAATAGTTTGGGTTATTTAATGAATAATATGAAGAAAACTGTATCAAGCTAATAAACAAATAATGTGTCAATTCAGTAGATGAACATCAACACACTCCAAAATGATTTAGACAGTTTCCATAACACCTCTTCAAAAAAGGGAATAAAGATGAAACAGGAAATTTAAGAAGTCAGTAGAGATTTCCTCTTGATCTTGTACTCAATTCCCTTTTACTAATAATTGATATTAGGAGGGCACATCTATTATAACTAATGAGCCAGCATTGATACATTATTAGTATTTAGCATTCATAGATTATATTTCATGAATTTTTATGTGATGCCCTTTTGCTATTCAAGATACTATACAAAATTTGTCATAATGTCCTTAACTTCCTCTTGATTGTGAAAGTGTCTGAAATTCTCCATTTTTTTAAGAATTTTGACTGATTTGAGTAGTGCAAGTCAGGTATTTTGTAAAGTGATTCCATTGGAATTTGATGTTTTTCTCTGCTTTTTTGTCATTAAAGATTTTTTTGCTTTTAGAAAACCACAGAATTCCATAATCATATTAAGGATTCACTAAACATGATTGTTGGTGTTGATCACCTAGACACCATTTCTCCGTTGTGAAGTTCCCATTTTACTCTTTGGAAAGTCCTTGGAAAGCTATTCCTATATAGAAACCACGCTTGAAGAGTGGAGAATGAGTGCCTCTACTTGAAATTGGTGTATTGACTTAAAATCTGCATAATCTTATTACCCCCCCCAATTATTTAATCATTTATTTCACTATAAACTGTGGTATACTTTATACTTTGGGTGGTAATCCAAAAATATATTACTGATTTTGTTGTTCAAGTTGCAGTGATCATGTCCATGGTTTACTCCTTTAGTTGACACTTAGTTTCTTTGATGAACTACCAGCAGTGCAATTTTTTTTTCTTGGTATTTCTTTCTATAAGGAAACAACTGTTTCCTTCAAGAGGTTCTTTTATTAGAACATGTCATTTGAAATCAAATTCTGGATGATAGGTATGTTTATGTTTAATACATTAGAGACTTAATAACATTAGAGAGCAATGAGTGGGGGAAAAAATCTAAATGAACCAATTTCCAAAGGGATGCTGGCCATTTCCAGGTAGGAGGACAATAATAGCACTTTCTTTCTACCGGTATTTACAAACTCTTGGCATGGATGGGCTGAGCAGAATATTAGAATGAACAGAGCTTTTCTTGGTTGATCCTGAGTTGATTATTGTATATAACTTAACCTGTGGGAGAATTCAGTACAATATTGATTGGATTTTTTCAAGTGAATTTTCTGAATATTGGACACTGAACAAGACTAGGCATATCACTGAAGATCTTAGTCATCAAAATAACTAAGAACATTAAGAAAACCCTCATGCTACCACACTTAATAACATTGATGGAAGATGATGTTTTAGCTTGAAATATGAATGTAGAGAAAAATAAAATTACTCCATGTTAAAATATAATAAATCTGTAAAGACTGTCTCACAAAAGGTTCCAAGTTCCAATGACTTTTTGGTAAATAAGACATGTAAGAAAGAGCAAAATACTTTCATAGAAAAGATAAAAAGTAAAAACTATTTTAGAAGTGTGTGTGTGTGTGTGTGTGATTTAATTTGCTAACATTTTGTTTGTGTTCATGGAGGATAATTCACTTTTCTTACTGTAAAATCTGTCTGTCTACCTCATGATCAAGCAGGGTTTCTTACACTTAAGGGAATTCAATTAATGCACAGAAGTCAATTAGGAAAATAGCTTTTTCTCAGTGAAAAAGAAAAATTCATTTAGTGGGATTAGATAAACATATGATAAACATGTTTGTAGCTCCCGTGGTGCAGTTAGTTAGCTTGTGGTACTTATAAGAAGGAAACTTTCTAATTGTAAATGGTTTCATACAAAGTCAGTAGATAATACACAATTGAATAGTATTCATCAATCAAAGAAGACAAACTTATGTCATTTGCAGCAACATGGTTGGAATAAGAATGAATCATATTGCTAGAAATAAGCCAGAAAGAAAAAGAAAGATGGGATGGTCACACTTATATGAAGGGTACAGGGGAAACAGACAAATAAATGAACAAGAAAAACTTAAAACTGTCAACAGAACTGAAGCGGAGAACAAGAGAGAGGGAGGAGAGTAAAATTGGGGTAGGGCACAAGAGATAAAGAAGGATTACGGGTGACAAGGTAATGGGAGAACCTCAGAGTAGACAATGATGTAAAAAATGTGTATGTGCGATCAATAAAAATTTTAAAAATATAAAATTCAAATTCATTCTTATGGTTAATGTTTCAATTTCCAACTTTCTACATACTTGCATACACAAATAGCCTTTAAAAACGTGTTTTCCAAAATTTGAATCACCCAACATGTATTCTTTTGTGTCAGTTAACAATGTTGTATGAATAAAGTCTTCTCTGCCAATGAATGTGAAATGATTAAAAAAATCAGTAGATAGGATAGTTTTCCAAGGTTAAATATTGAATCTTATTCTACAAGTTTTGGAAAACAATCTAAAATATGCTAAGCAGATTTCTCTGTCTTCATTCTTTTAAGATAATGCATTTAAGATTCACTTACATTGTCACTTTTCAAGTTTTTTTTCTTTCATTGGGGAACATTAGTTTTTATGTGGATGTGATATAATTAGATTATATATTTATGTTTCTAGTTTTTTACAATTATGAACATAGATGTTATATATAATTTCAAGTAGTCTGTGTGGAAAGTTATTTCTATTGTGTAAATATCTAGATGTGGAATTTCTGGAGAATGTTATTTAATTCATAGAAAACTGGTAAACTTCTAAAATAACTATTTTAGAAACTTTTCTAAATTAATATTTTTCTGTTTAACTCACTATATAGTATTTAGCAGTATGCCACAAGTCGATGTTATATTTTAATTTTCATTGCATTGAAAATATTTCCAACTTTCCCTTAAAATTCATGGATTTACTTAAAAGTATTTTGCCCAACTTTTAAGTATTTGATGTACCTGTCATATTTTGTAAGTTGATTTATATTTAATCCTATTATGTTATGATTAGATGACATGTCTTTATAATTTGAATTATTTTATATTGTAAAAGGTTGTTTCATGAAGTAGAATATGATTATCTTGGCTAAAGTTACCCTTGAAAATATGCATTTTGCAGTTTGGTGATAGGTATTTTGGTATGTGTTGATGATTTCATTTTATATCTTTGCTGATCCTGTTTTTGGCTGATGAGGAATTCCACAGATGTTAGTAAAAATTTTATTGTTTTCTTTTCCATTGAGTCCTTAAGCTTTTTGCTCCACATTCCAAAATTCTCTTGTGTTCTTAAACATTTAGGATTGCTAAGTCATCCTGGTGGATTTGTCTTTTGCTCATTATATGCATTCGTATTTGATTTCTGATAAATTTATCTGCTCTGAATTTTACTTTTAAATTAATACAGTTATTCCAGCTTTCTCTTGGTTATTCTGGGGGTGGTATGTTTTTACTCGCTGAATTTTAACCAATAGCATTGTATTTCACATTACTTTCTTGTAAATGGCATGTAAGTTGAATCAGTTATACACTCCATTTTCTCAATTATACTATCCTATTTTTTTGTCAACACTGCTTTTAGCACATTTCAATCATTTAGAGTTTATTAATTCACAAACAACTATATATACCTGCACGCCTCTCTCCCCAACATTTACCTGGTATTTTCTGATTCCCTAGTTTTCACAATTTTCTGTCCCCTGTCAAGAACACTGGAGCTTTATCTATTCTTTTCTACCTGCTGTGTACTTCCCATGACTGTGCCAAGAGTAGCAACATTGAAGAATAGAGTAATGAAAGCTCCAGCTTTCTGGACAGTGGGAGGACAGAGAAACACATAATTAGGGATTTTCCTTTCTTGGGACCAAAGGACCCACAATCTGAATTTATGTGTTTCTATATTTATGCGGTCAGCCCGGTTTTCTGGACTTTTTTCTCTTGCCTTAGAACCTATGTGTAAAAGGATATTAAAATACTTGATTGTTTTATTATACTTTATAAAAGAAAAAAAATGCCCAATTTTTTGTAAGGACATTTTTCCTTTCTTACTTTGTTTCTAATCTAATTTTTTCAGAGAGACACTTTTGACCATCATATCAGAATGTTTCATATTCCTTAACCTTGATCTCCTTTCTTTTTATCCTATTTTACTCATCTTAAGAGTTCTTATTTCTACTTGACACTATATTGCACTATTGCTATGCCTATTGGTCTTTCCCACTAGAATTTCTCAAGAACATGTATTGTTTATGTTGCAACCTCACATTACATATCTGTTAAACATATTTTTTATTCCTATTAGAATATAAGTTTCATAAGGTCTAGAGAATTTTTATTTTCTTCTATATCCCTAATATCTGGGGGAAGTGTATTATTTAATAGGTACTCAAAACATTTCTAGAATATGATTGCATGAATTAGATAAAGCTCAGAAAAATTGCATAGCACTTCACACCTCTATTTGTCTACTTTTTATTTTTTTATAATTTCTGAAGTAAATATAGTATATTGAATACTCAAAGGTGTTATCTTTGAGTTTTAATTGTGTGATTTTTCCTAGTTTTCACTTTTCAAAACTTATTTGAACACATTTTTATAAGTTAAAAGAATTATTTTTGCTGTTATCATTTAACAGCAACAATTTTTCTTAGCATTGAAGGGATAATTTATTTTAATCTATTACTGGCAACCTACTTTTCTAGCCTAATCATTAACAAGCAACAATTTTGCATATATATCGGAAATAAAATATTGGTAGTTTCCATAAGTCCTGTGCTTGCTTTTCTAGCTTCTAACTGTGCATTTATTATGATATTCATCAAGAAAAACAACCTCCCTCAATACCATCACCCTTTCTCATAACAGAACTACATTCAATATGGTTTCTACTCATTGTAAAAACTGCATTCATTCCTTCAGTGGCATCTTGAGTGTCTTTTCACACGTTCCTATAAAAAGAAATGAATAAAACAGAGCTGTTATTTGTGTGTCCATCTCTCTTTTTGCTCTAATCTCTTGATCGACCAATATATTTTGCAAAAATCTGGTTTTACAGGATGTTAATCCAGGCCTTGTGGAGAAAAAAAAAATATTCTGTGGTAACTAAATTTGGGATGGCTGTATTTAGAAATTGTTAAATAGATTCTTTTTAATTGCTGTTCTCTTGAGTTTATTTGCAAATGTGCATCATAAATTGCCAAGGGGAATCTATAGTTTGAAGAGATTTGGCTTGTTTTCCTATAGAATTTCTTTAAAAATTTTAATAGTTTCCTCTAAGCATTTCTTTGAGTATTTCAAATATGGGCTGTTACATCATGTTATAGTTCTTACTTTGCACAGAGAGGTGATCTTTTTACCTGCAAAATCACCTCACTGAAATTGATTTACATATCAGTAGGCAAATACGTACTTTAACTTTCTCTATAATAACTTCTGTGAAGAGTTTTTAGCTTTTTGCTTGTTGTGACCCACTAAGTATCATCATCATTATTCTTTTTAATCTTCTTACACTTTCTCAACCCCTCCAACCTGTTAAATTGATCCCCCGTGCTGACTTTTCTTCTGCTTTCCAAAGTGAGAAGTGAGTTGATAAGGCATTTGTGAAGAATGTGCCATCTCATGTTACTGGTGAATATTGCATTGTGTGATCTTGTTCTGTACATATGAGTCAAAAATCACTTTGACAGGTAGATGTTGCCTTCAAGCTTTTGATGGAACTGAGAAGAGAGAAGACAATCTGAATTTTTCTCTATCCTTTCAATATTTGTTGACAATGACATTTGTGAGGATAATAGAGTCAAAGATGGTGGTTTTAGAGAAGGAATGGGTTTGAATTTCATAAGTTTTCATGATCAAACAAATTGACTAATTTGGATTAAGGCTAAATTCTCAATGTGGGCTTAGTTTGCCCTTCTAGAATTCCAATGTTTTGTCCACTTCAAAATGCATTCAGATAATGAACCATTGTCATTCCATGCATTTTATATTTGACAAGTGTAATCCTTCTAGAAAGGTTTCAGCGGAAACCACTTATGC
>PVHY01029271.1:0-14437 GCA_004024945.1 Uropsilus gracilis | reverse complement strand
TTGTGTGTGTGTGTGTATATACACACATTTTTCACATCATTGTCTACCCCAAGATTCTCTCACCACCTTATCACCGGTGAAACATCTTAATCTCTTGTGCCCTCCCCCTCCCCCAATTGTACTCTCCTCTCCCTCTCTTGGTCTCTAAACTGATCTTGAAAGCAGATCAAAGATCTGAGACATTCAGAAGGGGAGGGGCAAGGAAAGGGAGGTTCTCAAGGAAGATATGGAATTAGGAGAGGCTAGTAAGGTGGTGTCAATACTTTCCCTTGCTTCTTCTGGTAGGGGTTCTGATACCACTGACTATCTTCAGGGAGAAGACTGGTTCCAATGCAGGAACATTCAGGAAGCTGCGAGGAAGGCATAGGTTCCATGGGAGCTAACTGTACCCCACTGCTGTCACCCATTGCAAGGTGATGCAGGTAAGCAGGGTGATGCAGGTGATCTTCAGGGTGCAGCCTTTCCTTTGTCCCATGGGGGAAAAAGTGTTCTTGGGAGACTCCAGATGCTCCACAAAGACAGACACGTGGAAGGTAGAAAACCCCTACGGTTGCCCAATACCTAGGAGGTCAAGGGCAGATCAGGGACAACATGGAGTATAAGTGTGGATGGTCTTGGAGCACTCACTGCATTTACTCTCATGTGTGTAGGCTGATCCTTCACTTCTGTTCTAAGTCTTAGCAGAAACTTCTAAGACAAACTAAAATCCAGGCTTGCCTGGGGAGAGAGGACTCCTGAAAAACATATCCCCATCACATGATATTTTAGAAATAGGTCGTTTGGGATAAGTACACTCAGCTCTATGTTTCCACAGCCCAAGTTTTTAACCCCCATTGTAACTTCAAGTTGTAGATGAGGGAATTAAAACTCAGAAATCCCATAACACACCCAATCCTATTCTCCATCCCCAAACCACTTACTGAACATCTCATCTTCTCTGTGTTACAACTTTGATGACTACTTAGGCAAACAAAGATGAATACAAGTTAGTCTGCAGAAGATTCTGTTTTGTTTTGTTTTGTTTTCTCAGTTAACCTTTTGGGCAATTTATTTCATTTAGCTTCAAAACCAAAGGTAGAACTGCTATTCCAGGGTCAGAAAATCATTATTCCTGTTGAGGTGGATTCTCATGATTTGAGGACACAAGTAAACCAATGGTTATTCCTTCTCATGCATGTGGATGGTCACATCTGCTAAAACTAGGAGCAAAATGTAGCATGTTGTATCTAACCCACACTTTGGGATCTTTGTAGGGACTTTAAACTCATATTTAAAATCTGTACAAATGGAGTCTAGAGAAAATAAACAAAGGATCAGACTAAGACAAGCTTTAAAATTGACTTTTGAAAGCAGATCATAGATCTGAGTGACTTGGGGTATGAAATAGAGGGGCAAGGGGTAGCAGTGGGAGGCAAGCACCAGGGTGTGGTGAAGGATTATGAGAGGGAAAACCATGGTGTCCACACCTGAGGAGAGAAATCCTATGATGTGGGAACTAAACAGGGATGCTTAATAAAAATTAAAAATTAAACCTTTGTTATTTCATCTAAAATATCAATGATTTTTATCTTTTCAGGTTTTTTTTGTATCATCCTTGCCCTTGATACACTTCTCAGTGGCGCATTTACCTTTGAGGAAAGGATTTACTTAACTTTCACTTCCCATGTGCATCTTGGAAGCAAACCCAAGAGTAGGAGAGAATAAGTGCTGAAATGCCAGAGGTTTAGCACTGCGAAGCATGTAGACTTGTCTCTCATGTCCAAGGAGACAAGTGTAACACTGAGATGGGAATGCTCTGACAACATCAGAATGTCTCTCCTTTTAGTCTCTGTTATCAACTTAGGACAAATGATTGTCATATGCATTGGACATGGGACCAGGAGAATGAGGTGAGATTTCGAAAGGAAAAAAAAAAAAAAAGAAATGTGTCAATATGAGTGATGTGTTTTATCTAACAGGCATTTAAAATCACTTTTAAACAACTGTGATCCACTGGAAAAGATTTTCTACATAGGCTTTTTATATCTTAAACTATCAGTGTCTCCAGAGTGGAATCACTCTTTAACTCTTGATTTATTTTTCAGTTGAAGTGATATTTGGATATCCTCATGAACTATTACCATGGGTGTTCACCCGTTACCACCTTACCCAATCCACCACCATCACCCATGGTGCTCCTTTCCCTCTTTGTTCTAGTCCCTTTCCCATCTCTCCCCTTCCCTTCCCCCTTGGTTCCATCGCTTAACCATTTTTTTTTTTAGTCACAGCCAGAGAACTAGCACCATCGCTGTTGGCTCCCATTCTTATTGCCTGCCGTGGCACCTGCTGAAATCCTTTAATGTAAAAAGCCCCACAGAATGCAGCTGAGGCAAGATTAAAGGTCTCCCCTGACGTGGAATGAGGGGGAATTACACAGTTTGCAAGAGAAAAGATAATAAAGGAGCGAGTCTATAGAAATACTTTGATGAATTATATAGAGGCAATTTTCTGACATTAGTAATGTAGGGCAGAAGACAATGTTTCTGATATATAGATGTAAATTCATCATCCAGACTCCATTAAAGAGAACTACAAAAGATCCGTGGATTTGAGCATTGCTTAAAAGAGCTATCAGGTAATGTTAACAGGCCCCTTCCATGAAACTTGGATACTGTAATAGGTGAAGCCTCATTTGGATGAAATAGCATCCTTTTTAGGAATGTTCTAAATAGCGAGAAGCCATATCACCATACTCAGTCACATGGATCTACAAGGCCAGTCCCAGGATTTGACATTACCTACAGAGTGAGTATTTCACAAATACTGCCTTTGAACACCAAGTTACCTTGTGCTATGGTGAAAAGCAATAATTAACTATAACTGATATATTAAAGAAAAGAAAGTAGCCATTGAAAACTTCTAGAGAATCATGGGTCTACTTCTTCTATCCATATTTCCTTCCAGAAAGGGATAATTCCAGATAGAAATCATATTTTACATCTATAATGCTAGGGAAAATGTAACTGCCACAACAATTGTAAGATGTTTTCTTTAATTGATTCTGCTGGTAGAAAATAAATGGGTATAATTTATGAGGTTCTTTAACCTTTTATTTTATCAGCAATCTTTAAATCTATTATCTGTGCTTATAGAAAATAATGGGAAGAAATGATTTTTCTATGAACAGATTCTTCTTAAGAGTAGACAGTGCCTTTTACCCACCTCTCTGGCAGGCCTAGTGATGTTTTTCTATTTTACAAAAATAAAAGCACATGAGTCTGCACAAGGCATCAGGTTTAGTTACTTTCTGCCAAGTGAGCACAGAAACCTGGAGAGAAGGCTGAAAACCTGGTGGGTCTAAATTCAGTGCTTAGCTAATTCCTGGGTTTTTCATACTAGGACATGTACAGAGGTAGATGTTCTTTTCTTAAAGTCCCCTGAGGATAAGAACATCTGAAATCACAAATCAGTACTTTTACTTTATTCCATAAATCCTAATTCTGGACCTCTTTTCTTAGTTTCTCTGTGGGCAATAAAATGTCCTAATATTTATCAGTCCTGAAGTCTCTCTGTGAGAGTTAGTTGAAGGTCAAGAAGTATTTTCCCAGAAAGATGGCATGTGGGTGCCCATACAGAAACATCTTCATATAAAGGTGTACATAGATTTCCTGGTGTCTACTCATCAACTCCCTAAAAATCCCAAGCCCTAGGTTAAGAATTCCTTATCTAAAGAATAATTATTTGCTAGAACCCCCTTTGTTCAAATTATAGTATTCTTTTCAGAAATTTATATCTTGGTATTACTATTATCACTAATAGAACTTTTGGTATTACTACATTAAACATAAGATGAGGATTCCTAGGAAGCAGAGATAAGGATGAAGATGTTTAACAGTTATGAATTTATATTCTAAATGCTGATAATTCATTGATAAACCTTGGATTCTAATCATTTGTCAGCAGAATTAACAGTACTGTGTTTGGGATTACCATCAAACATTATTTTTGAAAGTATGTTGTTATAATTCCGAAAAAAACCAGCTAGGATCATTTCAGGCTCAAAGTTTTCAGTAAGTATCCTTTGCACATAAGTAGAACATGGAAGAATGTCCATATATTGGCCCTTGCCTTCCATTATAGAATCATATTTTATCACTTACTAAAGGGCATTCTGCATTTTTAAGTAATTTCAGAACATCTGATATACTTTAAGGGAGACAAATCCTCTCACATCTATGCTGTTTTTTTACAATGCTGTTTTTGTGTTCTATAAAAAAACTACTGGTCTTATCTGACCAGCCTAATTGTTTTATACCTACACATACCTAAGCACTCAACTTTACATCATGAATGTCCTGTGACACACACATTTATTACTAAAGTATTCTAGTCAATTAAAAATGTACACATCATATAAATGTTAAAAGATCTTAAAAACAGAGGTAATCACTAAGGGAAAACATCACAACCATAATGAGATACCACTCCCCCCATGTTAGCCATTTTCTAAGATAGCTATTAAAAAAGGAGGGAATTATAAACAATGTGTGGGATATGGAAAAACTCATACACTGCTGGTGGTAACACAAATGATGTAAGCACTTTGGAAAGTAACCTCATAGTTCTTCATATATTAAATAGAGAGTTATCACTTTTAATAATTCAAGCATAGGAGAAGTAAAAAATATGACTTTGAAAAAAAATTGTGTGTGAAGGTGCATAGAAGTATTAATAAAAATAATTAAAAAGTGGAAAGGCCTAAATGTCCACTAGCTAATGAATGGATAAATAGAAAGTGGTATATCTATATAATAGAATATTATTTAACAATGAAAAATAAAGTATTGACTTATGTGACAACATAGATGAATGTTGAAAACATGCTAAGTGAAAGTAAAGTTGGGCTACAAAAGCCACATATTCTTTTCATACAAAATTTCTAGCATAGGCAAATCTAAATAAACAACAGTAAATTAGAGGTTACCTCAGTATGGGGTGAGATAAAAGCATTGAGAAAAATGGAAAGTGACTGCGAATTAGTAGTAAATTTATTTTGGGGGTGATGAAGATATTCCAGAATTGTGGTAATTGCAGACAACTCTAAATAGAACTAAAAAATAGAATTGTACACAAAAATGAATAAATTCTATTACTCTTGAATTATATCTTAGTATAGCATATACTAAGCATATATATACTCAAACATAATTTAAAGTGTTAAAATTCTATTATTTCATAGTATCTGGATAGATCATCTAATCTATGATCTAGATTTGCATACTCTAATTTTCAACTTTTACATTAGTAACTGCTTCTCTATGTGAGAATTCTTCAGACTGTAAGATGACAAAGGACAGTAATTTTCTTATTCTTTATACTTTGAGTTAAAAATATGTAGATATAAAAATGCTTAATGAATATAGAATGTATTAATTGGTTAGTTAATCAACCAGATATATAAGCCTTACTTGCTTTAAAATTTGAAAAAATCTGAATTGTCTTTTAATTACTGATTTCTAAAAAATCGTGATAAAATCTACATTACACAAAATTTATAATAGCAACTATTTTAAGTGTACAATCCATTGATATTAAGCACACTCACATTATTATTCAAGCGTACACAGTATTTTTTTCATCTGAAAAACTGAATATATATATATATCCACTAAACAATAATTCTCCATTTTCCTCAAGCCCTCTCTCCCACCCAGGCTCTGGCCACTCCCATTCAACTTTTTGTTTTTATGAATTTTATAATTTTAAGTCCTTCATCTGAGTGAGTTTCAGTAGCTTCCCTTTTGTCCTTGTGTGACTGACTTATGCCACTTAGCATAATGTCTTTCCATTTCATCCATGGGACAACATGATTCTGGGTATTTTCTTTCTAAAACTGAATACTATTTCATTGTATGTATACAATGTTTTGTTTATCTACTCACTGATTTATGAACACTTGTGTCACTCCATCCTTTGGTTATTGTGAATAATGTGATGGTATATAAATATGTCTTTGTTCTCCTGCTTTAAATTTGTTTGGGGATATACACTGAAGTGAAATTGCCAGATCATATGAAATTCTAACATTTCAAGAAGACATCATACTGATTTTCCCAGAGAGGCTGTACCACTTTCATTTCCACCAAGCTCTCCACACTTGGCTAAAGCTTGATATTCCTACCATATCCTGTCTTTTGGGAAGATCCCATGCGATGTCTCTTCTACACAAGAAGCAGTTAAAGTAAAGAAAAGCAACTTTGTATTATCAAATGAGTGAATGAGTGACTTTTTAAGTGAGATTGGAAGGGATGTGAAGTAATAGAGAATATGAAACTAAAACCAATAATTTCCTTCCTCAATGACAAAGGGGAACAGGGTGTCAGGGGGGGTTGGCAAATCAAGTGAGTCCACAGTCTGATCCTTCATCTTGAGATGCTTCCATTTTGAATCCTAGAGTAGTGATACAAGATAACTTCCACAAACAGAAAATCACAGTCAACAGAATTAAATGCTTGGGCAGAATAGCCAACAGAATTTTAGACTATGCTTTTTCTCTTATTTAATTTATAGCAATGAATGATGCTCAATAGTAAATGTTTAAACTAAATGTCCATTCAAATAAAGAAGGTTCAAAAATTTCTTTTTCTTTATTGTCTCTTTGTTTTTGAGAATTATTCATTACCCAAATAAGCATGAAATACCATAGGCATCCTATTTTTTGAAATAATTAAAGTGATGACATTTGTGATTATTCTTTCAAGACAAGGAAACTCAAGGCTATGCTAGTTCAATAGATGCAATTTCTTTTTTTTTCCTAAAAAAGAATTAAGAATGATGCTAGTTTCCTTGTGGAAGGAGTATCTCTTTGCCACCAAGCTGGTATTAATTTCCTGTTCAAAGGAGGTTACATTGTCAATATAACACTTTAATCAGTCACCAATGTGACAGGGAAACACAGGCTTCACAATCAATGTCAATGTATTTCATGTAGCCTCAATACTGCTTAGTCATTTTGCTTCAGAAGTATGTTAGGAGGGTCAATATATTTCATTAGTTAGTTTCATCTAAAGGAGGGTACAACATGAGAACTTTGATTATATTAGAAGCATTGCCTTAATGTGACACTGATTCCCTGGTTGTGCAATATCAGACATTCAAGTGTTGGAGGGCAACCAAATTATCCTTTACGAAAAAATTTATCCAGCCACCCCCAGCAAAATGTGCTTCAAATAAAAGAAAAGATGGCTCCAACTCAATTTACATAGCAGAGATGAGATTATGTTGTCATAAATGCATTATAAAATAGGATCATGCAGATTAACTTTGAAGAATGCCCGTGAAAAGTAACAACTCTTTTTCACTGTCTAATTGTGGTAGTAAAAATATTTATGATTCCAAATTTAATAGTTATTTCACTGTATCACCACATAATTGACTACATTTTTTCTCAATGGACTTTATAGCTTTATGACTCTCAAATAAATATGAAATGACTGAATTAGCCTCTTCCAATCTCTTTAGAAATTGTCAATGACACTTTAATCCAGTAGCTCTTCTGATTTATGCTTTTTTTCTGATCTCTTAGTAAGATACAGAGTTACCACCTGTTTTCATTATGAAATGAATTTTATGGAAGTGCTATTCATTTTTACTTTTATTACATGATTTGATGCAAAGTTTGGTATTTTGCTTTATTTTTTTTTAAGCATCTATTGCCATTTGAAAGCATAATATAAAGGCAAGGTCTGAAGAATTATAAACAAAGCATGTTTATATTTTAAGTCCATTTCTGAACACAGATTTCCATTCTACTTGGATTCTGTGTCTTGTGTAGATAGTCAGCATGCTTATTTGCCATCAAATCACTGGTAAGAAGATAAAATCAGTCACAATTAATTTTTAGGGGCCTCCCTCTTGTCTTGAGATGCATTCCTGTCAGTCCTTATTGAGGTTGCACAATCCATGGAGGACTCCAGCATGTCCCAGTTGATGATGTTACTTAGGCTTGAATCTTCCTTTCTCCCACAGACTTTTCTAGGTCAGCTCATCTTACTTCATATCATTTTGCTGGGCACCATTGGACTGGAACCTCTGCTCCAGCCCAATGTACAATAACTCTTCCAGGTGTCTCTGGGTGTCCTGAGGACTGAACTCAGGTAGACATTTACAGAAATCACATTTTTCCTATTACTGTCTTTTGTTTTCTTGGTAAAAAGAAATCTCCCATAAAATACTTATTATTCTCCTTCTAGATCAAATGATGTTACTGACTTTTCATGAATGCTGTTCTTCTGTAATATGAAAAAAAAAAACATAAATGTACCTTATGTTGCACTTTTTAGTACATTAGTTTTACAAAGTGCAATTTAAAAAAAAGTGTATGGCATTTCAATCCTTTTTTGTTAGTCACTTTCATTTTATAGGTGAAATCAGCATTTTTTGCTAAGAAACTAGTAAGTAAAAATCAAACTCTGTAGCACTATTTTATTCCCATCTAAAAATTTGTTAATTTCAAAATTTTTGGTGAAAAAATCATTAGCAGTACTGCTAATGATCATTATCTCCATTTCATCTCAGTCTATGTAAAGATACCATCAATGCTAAGGGTGAAAATCAGAATAATGAAATGATTTTTAGTACAGATTTTGTTGAAGATGTGAGTTTGTCAACAGGCAAAGGACTAGAACGTAGCTACAAAAAGGTAAGGTATCTATCTCTTACAGGGGGGCAACAAAAGGTTGTCTGCTTGCTTTTTTATGCCCAGTGCCTATAAAGACACTGGAGTTTCCATCCGTTTCAATGTGACAATCAGTAGAAAAATTATCTAACCAAGTGAGGCAATGATTAAGGCCATATTTCAAGTATAGCAAGAGATACGTAGTCTTGGTGTGGAATTATGGCTCATATACGTTTTTCCCTCATTCACTGTACCCACCTTTTTCATGCTGTTGATATCTTTGTAAAATCAAAAATTCAAGAAGATTCCATGCATTTCATCCTATACATCCAAGACTGAATGGTTGTATGTCCATCATCCTTTCCAGAAGGTACACTTCCCAGAACATTCTCAGCAAATGTTTCTTATAAGAACTGACTCACTAACTCTCCACAAATACAGCAGAAGGGGAGTAGATCAAATTTTCTGTTGCTATCACCAGATACAGGCATTGACAGGAGAAAAACATTGGGTAGATAATGCACAGTGGGGTTAGCAGCATGAATTCTACTGTTTAAAAAAGCTTGGCTATAAGAAGACAAATATAATTATTAGTTTATTATGTAATTTTAGAGAAAATTCTTTATAGACACAAATCAAGATAATTATAAACTTAATTGAAAATGTTTGAATTCAGGGCCAAAAATTATGTAAGAATGCCTTAAAATGATGAGATCATCTTATAGCCTGGGATAAGATGCCAACTTTGAAAAGAATGAGACAGTAGCACATCACTAATTAAAAAATTGAAAAGAATGAGAGAAATACATCAATTCTCATAAGAATTATCTCCAAAATAACCCTTTCATTGTTAAACATGCATACAAATATGAGAATTATGAAATGTTTGCCAACATCAAAAATGATACACAAAGATATACCCATAAAAAGGTTACATTCTTTTTTCATCTTTTGAATTTTATGCCATTTGGATATGCAACCTATTACAGTATATTTTGTTTCTCATAATATGGGCAGTATAGATATATATGTCATATATATATATATGAGTTGTGTGTGTGCTTGTATAACATTAAAGAGTGAATGAGTAAAATATTTTAAAGCTGGGGTAAGGAAAAGAGGACATTTATGGCAGTGATTACAAAAATATGACAACTGCCTAATGTGTAATTTTAGAGTGGAGACTAACCTAAACCATGGTGAAGTCCAAGTCATAGAAATACAATGTTGTCCCATTTATATCTTGATAGATAGTATCTGGGCTAAAATAGTTGAATAAGAAATCCCCCACTTGAAATTTTGTCCTGAGAAGGAGGTTGATTTCAGTTTATGTGTGCGACTCTTAAACACTGCAATATTCTCAAAATCCCCATACTATTTATAGTTATCTTTTCATATAGATGCAGGTACCACATCTGAAGATTCAACCAACCAACATTCCAGGTGGCTGAGTATGTGAGTGCAGAACTCCAGATCAAAAGAAAATTCAACTAAATGGACCCACATGTTTCAAATATGTATTTGTCAAGAGTCAACCAAGGCTGCCTACGTGGAGGAGAAACTATCAAGAAATCTATTTGTATACAACCTTATATTAATCATTTCATATTGAAGAAAATATGGTGATAATAATGATGGTGATGATAAAGAGGAAGAGAAGGAAAAAGAAGAGAGTAATTACTAGCCAATCAATGTTCTTTAACCTTGGAATATAGATATGTGTTTGAGATGAAATAATAATTATAAATTTAATTGGATGGGCAAATTTTGGAATACTGGAATATGTCACAGAGATAAATTCCATATTCATAATTAATGTTTAATATTTCAGGGAAGCAACGATAAGACAGTGAAATCAACAAGTTACATGTATGCATCAACTTCTGGCTTATTGTTCTTTTTTTTCCACCTTTCTTTTCTCTTCTCTCCCCCTCATCTTTTATTTTAATGATTAAACAAGGAAGAACTTTAACAAACTTCTCTTGAAATTGATCATGAACCAAAATTTTTGACAACTTCCAGGTCTTTCTGTTTCCAAAAGTTAACTTAGTTTTAAACCTGAAATATCTTGACTGTCATTATAAGCAAAAACTGTCAACAAATATATCGCAAATCTCAATAACTGAGTCATAAGATTACTGACAAATTTCACCAGCAGGGGACTTTCAAAGAATGAAAACCTTGTGAAGCATCTAAGTTTGCATTTCAACAGGTATATGAAAAATACTCATCATCACTTATCACCAGAGAAATTCAGATCAAAACCGTAATGAGATACTACTTCATTACCATGAGAAGCACCTGTGTGAAAAAAAATCACAAACAGTAAATATTGGTGAGGATACGAAGACTAAGGAACAGTGAGTGTCACACTTTTGGTGGGAATGTAGACTAATACAGCCCCTATGTAAACAGTATGTAGGTATCTCAAAATAGTACACTTATGTACAATAGAACCAGAAATTCCACCCCTTGTCGTTTATCCAATGGATGCAAAATATTAATTCCAAGGGATATAGGCAACCTTTTGTTTATTGATGAGCTATTTACAATAGCCAAGTGTATCAACAGTCTACATGCCCAAGACAGAAAAATAAGATGGTAAATAAGATGGAGTCTATGCAATGAGATACTACTCAGCTACAAATAGTGATGAAATCTTGCCACTTATGACGACATGGATGGAACTGGATGAGATTAAGCTTAGTGAAAGAAATCTGTAACCAAAAGACAAATACTAGATGTTTTTACTCATGAGTATAGAAACAAAGCAAAGCGCAGAAAAATAAACTAAATAAAAGCAATCCTAGCAATATGATTTCAGAATTGAGACTTCTAAAGGATGAACTAGTGAGAGAAGGAGTTCGGTGGTATATGTTAAAGGACTGTGGATGGGAAGATGTGATAACATACATCCGAAGAGGTGTGAGCCATTACTCCTAAATCAGCGTATCAAACCAATGATACCTCAATGTTATTTGTCAATTCTATCTTAATGATTTTTATTTAATTTCATAAAGAAACAGAAAATTGAGACTCTTATTATTACTTGAGTGGGAATGAACTTACAGATATTGTGTACAGCACCACATGTAGGACATAAAATATACTCACTCCATGGTAACCATGGAAATCTCTTAAAATCTAGAATCTAAGTTAAATCCTTGATTAATGGCAGATAACATTCTCAAGTTATCTTTTTAGGTAACAGATGCAGCTTATTAAAAAATTAATGCTGCTGCAAAGAACTAGTGAAAATGAACCCAAAACAAAACCCATAGGGTATGCTCAAGGGTTAGTATATATTTAGCTCAGTCTGTTTTTCCTAACCTAAGAATCTTTAATATTTCTAGAACACTATATGCTAATCAAAGTGTATGCACATTGCTCTGCAAATATAAATTCCCTGAAACCCCTGGAAGGTGGGCAGGACAGGTGATATAGAAGAGGGAATAGCCACAAGCTGACATAGACATATGCTAGGTTGCTGACAGAGCTGCTGAAATAGACAAGATAGGAAACACACTTGTCTCCTTTTCCTTTCCTTTCCTGAATGGATTTCACAACAGAAGAGGGAAATTTTATAAAATGATTGGTCATTTAAAAAACTTTGCTTTTAGAGCTCTGGACTGTTCATGGCAGGAAGTGGTTGGAGATGCACAAAAGAGTATTTATATATTTATTTATTAAAATTTATTTATTAAAATTTATTTATATATAAATTTCACATCTTTGCAATCCCAGGGATTTACCCTTCCCACCCTCCCCTCCCATCCTGGCCCCCTTTCCCTCTTGCCCATTGTTGTGTGCTTCAGTTTGGTGCTCAGCCTGTTTTGTCTTTACCGCATGGCTTTTATTTACTTGTTTTTTTTTTTTCATTATGTCCCATATATTAGTAAAACCATTTGACTTCTGTCTTTCTCTTTCTGACTTGCTTCTGCTAGTATGATTCCTTCTAAGTACATCCATTTATACACGATGGAATACTACTCATCAATTAAGAATGACAAACTCAACGACTTTTTGACAAAAGAGTATTTAAATTGCAGGTGTTAAAATAGGAAAACATCTTGGATGACTCTCTGTTAATCTGACAATTCAATTAAACTAACCTATTCTGCTTGATAATGTTTTTTCAATGAAAGCATCTATAATAAAACCTAACCTTAAATTTTCACAGAACTCAAAAAGACATCACCTTGATGGTCCCACATGTTTGTGAGATGAAGAGTTTTTCATGAAGAAGACCTGTTCAGTATGGCTCAGCCCTCTAAGACTCTAAAATTTGGAAGACCAAAACACTAGTGGTAACCATGTTGTCTGACATAATAATGCAGATGAGTTCTCTCTCAACAAGTCCTCAAATAATTTCCCTTGTTTACTATTCTGACTAGGGAATAGTATTCATTACTTTAATTCAGCATAAATTAATGCTTATGAATAAATAATAAATCTTCTTTGCTCTAGAAAATGTAACTTATCTTTCAAGTCTTTCCAAGAAGGAGGGTCATGTTCTCTTTTTAGTTGGAGACAGAAAACTATTGACTTGGATTGAAGAGTCTGGTGTAAAAAGCATGTTGTGTTCATGGATTTGCTCCATCATTTGAATTACCCCTCACATTCATCAAAATGTAAGATCTTCCTCCCCCCAACCCCCCAGATTTGACCCATGGGCACCAGCAAACCTGGCCTCCCTAACTGCTTATAAGGGTGTTTCAGATATTTAAACTTTGTTTCAATTTAATCTCTCTACTCTAGTTTGGAGGTCAAACCCTGAGTCAATTAAATTACTCTTGCAAAGTCACACAAAGTGTAGGGATATTTTTCTCAAGACTAGATACTGTTGACTATTGAGTAACTGAATGGAAACGAGTTGTATTAACAATAATAAATGGAAAATTGGAGGGGGGAAATAAGAGAAGCAACTGAATAATCAGGCATTCAAGTTGCAAGTGAAAAAGAAAATAGTGTGGTCATTTTATATTCTGATTTATTATATTTTATTACTAACATTGTATTTTTGTTGTAATAAAATACATGCTACATGAAAAGCACATATACACAGTTGAAAATATGAGATGTTTGAAATAAATGTAAATAAACTTTCAGAGGATATTGCGTGATATCAATTTTTGAGATTCTGGAAGTGTATCCTAGTAAGAAAGGGATTGTATAGCACTTTTGGTTGAAGCTGTTATAATCCAATATTTTTGGTGAAATGACAGCTTCTTTTTAAAAAAACTTGAGGTTGCATTGGTTTATAATAATATATTTGGCTTAGAAGAATAGGTTCACATCTCTTCATATGTATCCTGTCATATCACACCCACCACCAATAACTCTCAGCAAATATATCTCAGAATCCCAGCAACTGAGTCATAAGATCACTGACAAATTTCACTGTCAAGGCAACTTCCAAGACATATTCCCAATGAAAATCCTTGCCAAGTCATCTAAGTTTACATTCCAACAGGCATATGAAAAAAATATTCATCAACACTTACCATTCATCAAAACCGCAATGAAACAGCACATCACTCCTGTGAGAATGGCCCATTTGAAAAAAATGCAGAAACATTAAATGTTGTTGGTAGTGTGGAGACTCTGATAACTAGCAAAATGTCCTCAAACTCCAAATATGTTATTATAAGAGTAAAATTCCCTTCTTCCTTTGACGAAATAATATTCTATTGTATACAACTTGAGATCTATCTATCTATCTATCTATCTATCTATCTATCTATCTATCTATCTATCTATCTATCTATCTATCTATCTATC
>PVHY01029270.1:0-14439 GCA_004024945.1 Uropsilus gracilis | reverse complement strand
GGAGGGGAGGACTGCGCCACGGGGCCCTGTTGGCACTGGCCTCCGCCGGGGTGGCCAATTGTCCTGGCAGTGGGTAACCGAAGCAAGGCTGAACACTGGGAAATATTTCGTTCTAATCCGAGTCATAGCGCTCAGGCCCCCATCGCTCGGCCGGTACCCATAGGGCAAGAAACTTGTGGAATTTAATTTCCTTTGATGTGGAGCTATTGAAGCATAAGCTCGCCGTTTTTTATGGGAGAATGATACTCTGATATGTCCTTTGTCTAAGAGCAAAGGAGAACTTCAAACGCTCACCAGGGCTGTTCCAACAGCCATGTTCAAACATTTATGAATCATTGACTTTTTGGTTGTGGGCGAAAGCGCGGGGCTGAAGTGGGTTAGCTCGACTGCCAAGTGCCTTCAGACTTCACTGACTTTTTTGGAAGAAGCACAAAAGCAGAGACGAGATCCAAGACTGCACAAGGCTCTGTGTGGTCCAGACTCACGAGTCTCTGCCTCCGCTGCCGAGCTAAACGCGGCGTGGGTGACGCCCCACCTTCCGGGGACCGGGCGCAACCACGGACGGAGGGGGGAGAGCACCAGACTCGTCCATGCCCTCTCCCAACAAAGAGCAGGAACGTTCTTCCTCGTTCCGAATGACTGACTTTCCAAACAAAGCCAGCCAGAGCCACCGGGCCTGGCGTCGGGCGGGCAGCACGGAGCGCTGGGGTGGGCGCCTGGTGCTGGCAGCCAGGGCTGAGGTCATCGCTTTGTGGCGGAGTCCGAGACTCCTCAAGCATGAAGGGAGGCGAGGGGACCCGATCCCCCTCCCGAACGCGTTCGAAGGCCTCGAAGTCAGCCTGGGCCCGGCTCACAGGGACGCCGCATGGCGCCGCGGCCCAGCCGGCCCGAGCGCTCAGCCGGGAGACATCTCCTGCTGGCGACTCGCGACACAAGGTGATTGCTCCACGGAAACAACCAACCCGCTCCGTCTTCTGAGCAGGACACGTCTGGCCACGTCCCGGCTCAGGACGCACGTTCTTCCCGCGACGAACACACAGCTCGGCACGTAGAGCGCGGGGTGGGGGGGGGGGACGACGGGGCAGCGGGCCCCGCCGCGAGGCTCGCCAGCCCTGCCACGCTGGAAATGTTCTAGAAGATGAGCCGGCCCGAGCGCTGTGGCTCGGTCGCTCCTCACTGGGGCTCCTCACGTGCCGGACAGGCCTCCCTGGAGCTGTCTCCTCCGCGCTGCTGAGGTTCATTTGCCCTGGCTGGCCTGAGATGAGAGGGGTAGAACTGCGCCTCCGCCCCCCTCCCCCTCCCCACACCCCTCCCCCTCCCCACACCCTTCCCACCTTGTTCTCTAAGCACCTTCGCACACCCCGGCCAGAGCCACGCTGCTTCCGCAGGACACCAACACGTGCCTGGAACCGCACGTACACGCAGCGCTCACCATTGTCCCTGCGTGTCGCCTCCCTGTGGCCGGAGCAGGAGCGCAGGCTACCCTCGCAGCCCCGAGCAGGGTCACAAACAAAGGGGCTCCCGAAGCGCTTGTACTGGTGTCGATGACGCTGACGTGTGTGAATAATTCATGGGGCTTCCGCGGGTGAGTCCAGTTTGATCTTTCATTGCCTGCGACCCCTGGGGTCCGAGGCTCCCTGAGAAGCAGGGACAGTTAGGGCTTTTTATTACCAGCTCATAACTAATGTGTAGATGGCGACGGAGGCAGGTGCGCAGATTCAGCTTCTCATCTGTCACCCCCGGCAGCGCCAGGGTTCAGGGGTGCCTGGTCCCCCGAAATCAGCCCAGGGGAGCAGAGAGGGGGCCAAGGGACAAGGCGCACGTGCCAGAGAAGGGCAGACCTTCCAGAAGGTAGAGAATTCCCTCCTCACCCACGCTCCCCAGCGCACTCTCGCGCTCTGGAAAGGGGAGCCCTGCGCGCAGCAAGGAGGCGGTGGCCCCCACGCGGTCCCTCCCTGCTGGTAGGCTCTGCCTCGGACTTGCCTTCTCCGGGGCATTCCCTTGCACAACACCCGCACGACACTCAAGCTTCTGGAAGGTACTCTGCTTTCACTAAGCTGTAAAGACAGGTCCAGGGAACGCTGCAGCGTCACTTCACAGAAGTTTTGGGTGGGAAATTTCCGTGCAGGAGAAACGTTCTATCAGGCCAGGAAGTGAGCCTGAAAGGAGAGGAGAGCACCGGGCTTCCCCACAGCACCGACAACGTGGGCTGCGTCCTCTGGATAACAACGTCGAGCGTGGGGTTCGTCTGGTTCCCCCAACCACCACCACCGCTGCGCACTGTGCCCGAGCGACATGCAGTAGGCAAATAGGCAGGACGGGACCAAGCCTAACAGGCCGTTTACCATGTCGCTGCGCGGACATAACTTCCCGAGTCTGACGTGGCTTCCTGGAGAGTGTGAACAGCCTTCTGTGGGGTTAGTCCACATTTCCATGTCCCGCGAGCCATGTCCTCCCACCCTCTGACCCCTCGTCGTGTCCGCAGCTTCCACACAAAGCCCGTTCTCGCAGAGCAAGGGAAAGACGGCATAGGGAAATCGCACCGAAACCCAGTGGAATCTGAAGCAAGTCCGGGTGGAATAAAGAAATCTCTGGACATATTCATAAGGAGCGTTTCTTTCTGGTACTTTTCTATGTCTCAGGGACAGCGCGGAAGCTGGGGACATTCTGAAACTGTTGCTATGGCAAAGCGTCTTGTTTTATTGACTAGGGGAGCGCATTGTTGTGTCTAAGTCATGTAAATGACCAGGACACAAAGGAAAGGGCCCACAGCAGCCCCTGCTCAATCACCACCGAGCTGGGGTCTCCCCCCCCTGACATATGCCATTTACCCAGCTTGGGAAGGCATTTCTTTCAGAAAGCCTCACTCCCTGGGTGCTGGGAGCTGGTCTTTGGAGACATTTATGAGATCTCCACATCTTTCACAATCAATTCTGCAGGGAAAAAGGAATCCACAATGATGAAGCCCTTGCTTTTGTCCGAAGGCCAGGATATTCTACAGAAACTTTGCATTCTCTACCCAGTAACACGTTTTTCTTCCAGGCTGCTGATCTCGCCTCATATTTCAACTTTCTATCAGTTTCTGTCACTTAGATGCAAAGTAGAAGAGTTTCTCTTTTGTTTCCCATTTATATCTCAAATATGTGTTTTTAATTGAGTATTTTACTACAGCATCAATTCACAGTGATTAGACGTAATTACAGAAACAAAATATGCAGAATACATTTTAATAACGCCTGCCATCTCTGAGGGAACAATGGAGATTTAATTTAATGATCTAAGTGTTGTTTGAAAGCAATAGTTTTTAAAAATGGTAATATATCTTGAAATGGAGCTTATTAGTATTTTTTTGATAAAAACATAAACTGAAATGCACTATGGTATTCAGGCTTCAATACTTGTAATGGGAAAAAAACCAACTGCCACCACTTAGGGCAAATTTGTTTAAATGAAGACTCAAATGACACCCTGTAAGAAATCTTGGTTGGATGAAAACTGTTTCAAGTGTGACACTGGCAACTTGAAATGCTGTGATAATTCGAAGCCAAACTTTTTAGGGGAATTTCACTACTATGGTCAATTTTGACACTAGCGTCCAGGTTTTGACACTGTGTGTACTTATGAACGACGTTCTCACTTGGGGGAAGCGGCATGAAGGGTACACGGGAATACTGTGCTATATTTGTCCCGTCTTGTGGGTCTTAAGCTTTAGCAACATGATAATAAAGCTACACAAAAATTATTTTTGATGCACAATAAACATGGATTTTTTTTCCCCACTTTGAGTCACAGTGACTGAGCCACAGAACATACTGATTCCAGTGCCAATATTTCTATCTGGAGTCAAAGGAGTCAAAGGAGTTTCTATCTGGAGTTTCTATCTGGAGTCAAAGGAGTCAAAGGAGTTTTGAGGCCGGGCATGGTGGTGCATGCCTGTAGGTAGCAGCCTAGGAAGCCATGGATGGGGCCGGGGATCGTGGTTCGAGTCCCGCTGGGGGCACATAGCAAGACCTAGTCCCAAAAAAATAGCTGGGCATGGTGGCGCACACCTATAATCCAAGCTACCTGGGAAGCTGAGGCTGGGGATGGCTTGAGTCTGTGGGTACCCTGGGCAATGTGAGCCTGCAGTTCCATGGGCAAAAATAGCGAGACCTAGTCTCAAAAAAAAAAAAAAAGGAGTTTTGAACAATGACTTAACTCTCTCAATAAAAATGTACCCCACATTTTCAATTCATTCAGGAAAGAATTGTGTAAACGATGGTAAGTGAGAGACGTATTTCCTTTCACTGCCTCAGAGACTCTTCTAGCAGTTATGAAAACACTATTTAGAATTCCTGCACACCTGGTTTCATCATTGGATCGCACAGTCTTTCTTATTCTCTTCTTTAAAACTTGGTAGCTAAAATCCTAGTTTTGGATCCCTTTCCTTCATCAATGAAGTTTAGAAATTTAAAAAAGGGACATAAAACATCACAAACCAAGATTTTATATACTCTAAATGTCTGTTTGTATTTCATTTGTGCATGATTGTGTGCATGTGTGTGTGTATGTATAGGGGGGCAGGTGTGTAATCATACAATATCAGGATCAAAAGGAATGTAGAAATTGCTTCATTCAACCTAAATATTAACTTATTAAACATGCATACATTTGAGATTTATAATGCACACTGCTGGCTTTGTAATAAGTTTTTGCATTTCTATGGCATTTTTTAAGGGACCATAGTAGCCTGCATTTAATTTTATCTTAATGTATTCTATAAAGTCTAGTAGAGGTTACTACTGCTACTCTCACTGACAAAATGGTCAGTGACATTCCAACGCGGTCCTGCCCTTGGCTTACATTTGTAAGGTATGCTAATCATGAGGTTGGGAATATAACCAGGTTTCTACATCCATGCTCAAGGCATTTCATTCTGGGTCTCTAAAGTCATGAGCTTGCTTCAATTTCTTGTTTGATATCTGTAACAGTCAAACTGTCAAACTGATAACAGGAGTTAGTTCTGTCTTTTTAAATCAAATCGTAACAAATAAAAGCATCCATGAACGACATCCTTTCTAACAGCTTTGTTGATATACAATTCACAGACCATATAACTCACTTAAGTGTACACACGTCAACATTTCATTTGTACATTCAGAGTTGTGCAACTATCATTCCAATCTACTTTAAGAATGGGCTCATCATTCATACAAGAAATCTTGTAGCTATTAACACTGACCCTCTATTTCTCCTACTGTCCACCCAGGCCTGAAAAATCACTCATCGCTTTCTGTGTCTGTGGATTTATTTCATGTAGACATCTTATACACGCTTCTCTCACATGCTTCTGGAATCATACACTTTGTCGTTTTGTGTGGCTGGCTTCTTTCGCTTGGCATACTGTACCTGCACCAGTACCTTGCTCCTTTTCATTGCCGAATAATATTCCATTGTACGAACAGGCTACATTCCACTTATCCGTGCCTCAGTTGATGAGCATTTGAATTGTTTCCACTTTTGGGATATTACAAACGATGCTGTTATGAGCATTCATGTACAAGTTTTGTGAGCACATGTTTTTGCTTCTCTTGGGCTCTACCTAACAGGGGAATTGTTGGGTACCATGGTAGTTTTTAGGTTCAACTTTTTAAAGATGCTGGTGGCACCATTTTACCTCCCTACCAGTAACTGCTTTTCTGATCTCAGGTGACAAAGTTCCTCTGATGGCTCCTGTCATTTTCTGTTACCGGGGAACTCCAAACTCCCTTCTCTCACATGTTTCTGAATCTGGTCAAGTGAAAAGTGGGAGAGTATCTCTCTCTTGCCGTGACTTCAGACAAGTGATCAGGAATTAGAATAGAAAACAGGGAAGTGAGGGATCTTTATCAATTCTACATCCAGAGTTTGATTCATCTTCTGGGGAGGGAATTAGACATTTCAGTTTGTAGCACATGCACACGCCCAATTTAGTTGGCCACACAAAACGAAAACAAAAAGTCAAATCAGAAAATCCCAAGGGAGTCATTTGCTCTGCCACCAGTAACCCTGAGGAAAAGGGGCTGTTTGAACTATTACTCGGTTTTCAACAGCAAGAGAAATTGGGGGCTGTAAAGACATCCATACAAAAGCCATCGCAGCTGCTTCTTGTCCAAAGGTGCACCGGTATTTTAAAAAGTCATCAACTAACTCAAGGATTCTTAGTTTCTAGGCTTGGGTCAGTAGAGACCCTGGCTCTTAAGGCCTGCTGGGTCACCTTCTGGAATTTAAAGCACATGATTGTTCCCTGACACATCAGGTCAGAGTCTGGATGTGAATTCGATTGGTTCCTCTACACACAAGCTGAGCAACACCCAGCTGTGTGTGTGACCCCAAGAGGTCCTCTGGAAGAGGGAGGCAAACCTCTCCTGGCTTGAGGGAAGCTGGGGCCGAAGGAGCCTACTCCCTTCTTCACCTTGGCTCCTCATAATACCCACCGGTCAATGCTTTTGACTTGTTGTACCTGTGGCCTACGCGGCTTGTGTTCAGCTAGGCCAAGCCAGAGCTGAAAGGGCAAACTATGAGGGACGTTTTTCTTGCTCTGTTACCTCCCCCCGGCCACTGCCACCAGGAGGGGCAGACATATTTGCTGGCGTGGGAACAGTCTCAAAGAGGGACAGCTGCCAGGTGTTGACTGAAAATGGAAGAGATGAAGAAGGAATGAGTGAGAAGAAATCTGAGTGAAAAAGAAAGGGTGAAATGGGGAAAGTATTTCACAAGACAAAGGTCTACAGTGGGGGCAGGCGGCAGCGAGCAGGAAAACAACAGAGGACTCCTTGGCTGAAGACGTTGGCAAGCGATAGTCTCCTGGGACCAGGCTGGTTCCCACTGAGGTCTTCGTGCCCTTGGTGTGCGCAGTAATTCATTGGTAATGCCCAAATTGAGTTTGCAAATGACTTCAAAACTCAGCGGGAATTACGGGTGGTTTATAGCTTCATAAATTGAAATGAAATGCAAAATGCCCTTGATAAACTACAATAAAAGATCACTAAGCAAATAGAAGGCATCCCCTCTAGGTTAGGGAAGAACACACAAATAAGACATATTTTCTCTTTCCAGTGGGAGAGGAACAAGGACAGCCAGCTGGCCAAGTGACGGTGCGCACGGAAAGTGGAGAGACATGCAAGCACGACCTACCTATCCTGAGGAGATCCGGCCGGCAAACGGTGTCAGATGTGCTCGGCTCGGGCAGAGCGCCACAATTAAGGGGGGTGTGAAGAACTTGGAAAGAGTTCAGAGGAAAGCCACAGACACCATCAAAGAGCTGAAGAAAAGGGACCTCGAGCAGAGTCACGGAGCTGGAAAAATCCAACCTGAAGAGAAGGTTCGGGAGACCATTTAATTATGGTCTTCAGCTACGCGAGGAGCTTTTCATAGGCCAGGTGGCCACCTGTTCCCCATTTCCAGAGGCGAGAGGCTTAAATATGCACCAGGGGCAGGGGGAAGGGTGTCCAGTGGGGTGGAAGGAATTTCCTGAAGTGAGAGGCGCTAAATAATGACATGGGCTCCTGGTCATGGATGGGAAGAAGGAATACCTGTCTCAAGTGTCCGAGAAAACAAGTACTATTTGTTCTCTCTTTGGGGTGGCTTGAAGTCTTGCTGTCTCGAGTTGGGCATAGCTGACACTCCAGAAGAACGCACTCTGGAACTTTGGTTTTACCTCAGACTGGTGCATTCATCACCGGCCTGGTTACATTTCTCACATTCCCAGGGCTTGACACAAGATGCCTTGCCTGGCATACCACTTAGCGAGGTGGCCGTTTCATCTGTGGAAGAGAGCACTGGAAAAATCTTTTGAAAAGTGGGAATTTGTTGAAAAAAATCAGCTAAATAAGAACCACAGGGGTGGGGGTGGGTTAGGCGCCTCCGAGTGCATGCTGGGATTAGGGCTAATTAAGATGTTGACTGAATCTATGCTAATCATGTCCCACCAGACTCTGCTGGATTAGTATGTAAATTGGTAAACTCTGTTCTGAAATTGCCCTACCAGCTGAGGTCTAATTACTGACTAGACATAACAAATAATAATGGGATTTGTATTTTAGGATGTTTAATTATGGAAATACACGTCTGGAAAAAATACCAGTTGTATTGCACAGAAAGAGAATTCATGTTTTACCAAAGGTTTATGAAATTTTGCACCTTTAATAAGTGCGCTAGGCACTGGGCTGGGTGGGGAGTCCTTTCAGAGATCTAACACTCATGAAGGGCACCAGTATCACAGTGATTAATTCGCTGCTTGAGTAATTTCCCCAAAGCTTCTCAAAGACTAATTGTTTCATTGCTGATCCACAGCATCTTGTGAGCTTTTAGTTCTATCACCAAAAGAACTGGAACTCATCCGTGAACAATAACTAAGATGCTATAGATTGAACGCAACTGTTCTGGAGAATGCATTCAAATGAATTCAAAGCAACAGGCCAACAGCGTTCGTAGGGGACGAACCCCTGAAAGTAGTTTTCCTTCACCGAATTGATGCTATGATTTCAAAATCATGAAACTTATAAGTCAGCAAGTGATCCGTTCAGTTCTGAAGCAGGAGAGTGGATGGCATGGTTTTAGGGGGAAACAGCTTGGGCCCGAGTTCACTGAAGAGGTGTCTTGGGAAAGAAACTCCTCGGCCACCATTTATCGCATCATTCTGCGACCCAGCTTTCCCAAAAGTAAGCACCGTACAAAGAGCTATAGACAGAGTTTCAGGCAGAAGAGTCATAGCTGCTTACGTGTGTCCACCGTGTTGCTATTTCTCCCATGATTTTAAAGGCGCATGGCTGACCATTAAAACTTAATTAGGTTTTACATCCTAAAATAAATTATTCATGTTGCCCTAATACATACTCATATCTTACAGCCCTTCTGCCCACATTTAGCTAAACAAATCTCATTTGCATAGCATTTTTATTTTAACTCAGGATGGTTTTGTTACAAAAATATAAGGCTTAAAAAGCCTATTATGTCCCAATTAGGGGCCAATTTCCCACACTTTTCTTGGGTGCACACAGTGCATTCCTAATGAGGGAAAGGGCACATAATTAACAAAGATGAATGATTTCCTTTTACTTATAAGAAGTTGTAGAAGGCTAGCTCTTGCTGTTCGCAGGCAGGACAGGTATAATGAAACAAGACGCGGTGGGCAAGGCTGTCTTTGCAGCGTCTATTGAAAGTTGCACATGCGTCTGGAAAAGAGATTTTTTGATCCTCTGCCTTCGAACTAGTGAAAAGCAGGTCTTCCTTTACCCGTGCGCTGCGGAGCCCCGGGGGAAGAATACCGAATGGGGAAGAATACCGAATGCGCAGCCCGCTGCGACCTGAGGGTATTTGAACTTGGCCATGACAACTCATCGAATAAAAGGGTTTCCCTAGCGGGCTCAGGCTGTCTTTGCAGATTGTGTTGGCATATTAATAACTATTTGTTTCGGTGGATTCCACCCCCCCCCCTTTTTATTCCTCTTAAAACTATGACACGCTGGGCCATGTTGGAGTCCCTGGTGGCGGAAGACAAAAGTCCGGAAGTTCCCTTTTCCTGCGACACTGGGTTCTCAGCCCCCAGGGCTGCGCCTGTCGCGCGGGATACAGCGCAGCGACAGCCTTGCCCGCCGTCTGAAGGCACCTGTCGCCGATTCCGTGGTCTTTCCTGTGGACACTCATCGTGGCCTTCTCTGAGCGTCGAGCCCAGGGTCGGGGACGCCGGGACGCTCGTTGAGCCCCGTCCCCCATCTCGTCTTGAGTTTCGGGCGCAGGCATGGCGGGGTGAGGACGCCTGGCAGGTTCACGGCGAGTTTTGCCGACACGTAGGGAAGCTGAGCGGAAGCCCGAGCAGACGGGCTCTGGAACGTGAACGGCGCGGCGACTGGCTGGCAAAGCTCCTGGGGAAATGGCCCGTTCTCGCCGGACTCTCGGCGGGGCCAGCTGTACAAGGAACGAGAGCTGCTGTGCCACCCCCTCCCCAGGACAAAGCACCCTGTGCCCGGACAAACGGAAACACTGCCCCCAAATGTGTCTGTCCGTGTGTGGTCTTGGGGACAGCAGGGAACCCTCAGGGTCGCTTCCGACCGGAGCCATGCCCCTTCCCGCCTGGGCAACAGGCTCCTTCCTAGAGCGACGCGCCAAGAGCCGATGGCCTCGGAAGCGAGCCTGACGCGCAGTGGACACCACGCAGCAGCTGCTCAGGTGCCATCCGGCGGGAGCGGGTCCACAGATCGAGATCTTTCTGTGCCATGACTGAAGGCGCGGACTGCAGGGCAAAGCCTCGGGTCCTCCCCGCGCTCCAGCTATGCGAGGCGCCGCAGGCCCGCGCGGCCCGGACGGAGCCCCGGGTGAGCGGCCGCCGTCCACCGCGTCTCCAGTCTCACATCTTAGCTTCTCCCAAGATGACAGATGAGTCTAGCGAAGATGCAGCAAAGCCAGGGCACCTCTCTGTCTCGGCAAGGACGGTTCTTCGTTGAGAGACCACCTGCGTGGAGCTAGATTCCCATCTGCACACACGCAGGGCAGGTCGACGACAGCCCAGCCACGATGCCACGATGCCACGATGCCATGATGCCACGGTGAGGAAAGACCACAGCGAGATCCCAGGATCTTAAGAAGAAGCCGCTAGCATGCCAGCATCCCTGAGGCACTTTCAACTTCCATTTAAAGGTGGTTCTGCTTCATCCACTGACCCCTGCGTCCTCTAAACACTCACAAGCCGGCTGCGGTGATGCACAGCTTTAATTCCAGCCGAGGATGGGAGACTGAGACTGGGAATCGCTTGAATCCGCGGGTTTGAGACCTGCCCCCGGCAACATAGCAAGACCTAGTCTCAAAAAATAGCTGGGCGTGGTGGCGCTCGCCTGTCATCCCAGCTACCTGGGAGGCTGAGGCTGGGGATTGCTTGAGTCCGGGGTACCCCGGGCAACAAGAGCCTGCAGTTCCCTGGGCAACATAGCGAGACCTAGTCTCAAAAATAAAAAATTAAAAAGAAATTTTAAAAAAGTAAAAGAAACCTAAGGCCGGGCACGGTGGCTCGTGCCTGTAAGCTTCAGCCTTCAGCCTATGAAGCAGCCGGGGCTAGGGATCGTGGTTCGAGCCCCGCCTGGGGCCCATAGCAAGCCCTAGTTCCAAAAAAAAAAAAAAATAGCTGGGCGTGGTGGCGCGCGCCTGTCATCCCAGCTACCTGGGAAGCTGAGGCTGGGGATGGCTTGAGGTACCCCGGGCAATGAGAACCTGTGGTTCCATGGGCAAAAATAGCGAGACCTAGTCACACACACACAAAAAAAAAACACAAAAAAACACCTAGACCTTGGAGGCAGACTTGGCTTAAGAATTACTTGCGAATTACTCCACCTTGGGCAAATCTAGTAACTGCTCTTTGTCTCAGCTTCGTCATCTGAAAAGTGGGATGACGACACTATTGGTATCTACCCACAAGGGCTGGTGGGGAGATTAAATGTCATGTGTTTGGATGAGTTGAAGCGTTCAATAAATAGGGGCTACCGCTCAACACCCACAGATGGGCGGTGGGCTACAGGAGCAAAGAGGTGGGTTGGGCCGCTGTTGTACCCCCATTTTCCTTCCCTCCCCATCATCCATCCAGGTTATTCGAGTCCCAAACTGCTTCCTCTCTGCTGTCTTACCAACACATTCTCTTTAGTATCTCTCAGGTTCCTCCCTCCCCCTTCCTTACAGACCACTGTGAGTCTTCCTGACTTCAGCTGCAGCCCGGCTGACACCCCAGCTGGGCCTCCATAGCCAAGGGTTCGCTCGCAAAGCTTCCTACCCTGGAAGTCTGATTAGTTCACTTCTCCCATGAAACCCCTCGTGACGCCCCATCGCTACATCATGGAACAGACAAATGCCAAGTAGCTGCAACGAACCAGTCTCTAAAGCTGCAGTAGTCAGAACAACCGCCTCTTGAAGACTGCAAGTCCATGACCCCAGGTCTGCGACCCTGTCCTAGTACCAGGCAAAAGGGTCTTTGCAAAGGGGACTGAGGATGTGGGATGGAAAGAGTGCGCTGATGTAGCCTGCTGGTCCCACAGCATCTTGAGGGACCTTAGAAAGAAAGCGGGGGGCAGGAGGACAAGAGTGTCCAAGAGCGGATGTGATGATGGCAGCAGAGGGTGGAGTGACGTGGGGCCAAGAGCGAGGAGTCTGCCAGCTTTTGGAGAAGCTGGAAAACCAAGACACAGGGACACGGAAACCGCCCCCCCTCCCCGGAGCAGCCCGGTGGACACCTTGCTTTTAGACCTCGTTGAGCTGCAGACCTACAGGACTGTACAAGAATGAATCTGTGCTGTTTCACGACACTAAGCTGGCGGCGATTTGTGAGGACAGTGCTGGGAAACCAACAGGCCAGGCGACTGGCTGGGGCTAACTTAAGTAACGCATGGAGGTTAATTAGTGACCACACGATGGGCGTGCCAGCTAATGGACTGCCACGCTCGGAGCCTTGTTCATGAGCAGCATCCATGGCTTCCTTGTCCTCAACAAGAAGCTTCAGTCGGGGCTGAGGGAGACCTTTCCCAGGTTGCCACAACGCCAGCCCCTCCTCTGTTCCTCTGCTGGAGGCAGGAAGTGAGGCCACCTGGAGGCAAACCCAGATCTGTATCCAAATAGAACAGACACACCCGCCCCCTTGCTTGCTGGAAGGCTGGGCCGCTACTAGAGAGACAGGGAAACTCAGGCCAGTCAACGTCAAACCCCCAACCTGACTGACTCCCTAATTCCCCAAGCAGGCAAATCATTGAGCTACATTCTGTACTTTAATGTGATGGGTTGCTTTGTCTCAGACCTTGATATTTCAAAAGCAGTTTTGATACATAAACATGTACAGCGCCTGCCAACCGTACCTACCTATGCTGGCTGACTTCCTAAAGGAAGTTGGGGGACAGGATCTGGGCACATTAAGATCAGCTGTAGGAAACTATCAACTGACGTGGGATCTGGGAAGAGAGACAGGGGTGCTAAGAGAAGAGGAAAAGGGTGCTAAAAAGTGCTTTTGTAGAGAGGGGGGAAGGGTTGGCTACCTTAGTAGTTACATGATGGGATTTCTTTCTTACAGTCCCCGGGCCTCAGTGTTCTCATCTTTCAGATGGGTATGATCGCACTCAGCAGTGTTGTTGAGAAGATGAAACAACAACCTGCTCGTGAATGGCCATTTCTTTCCTATGATGCCTTTTTCCTATGATATCACTACAGATCACACACTTCGGGATCCCATTTAACAAAACAAAAACACTTGACAGAATAGTCAAAAAGAGAAAAATCCCCAAATAGATCAAGAGCGACAAAGGAGAAGAAACAGTGATTTATCAATGTAGGACTTGAGCTTGCTGAAACCTTTGGTCCCTATTTTCCCAATTTGTGCAAGATTAATTCATGAGAAATAGCACCTCTGAATTATTTAAATACCCAGCAACGCGAGCAAGACACAGAGGGTCTCGTGCAATGTGAGAGGATTATTGATCAAGTCAACGCCCAGGTTCTAAGTGGCCAAGTAATACATTCCACGTATCAATAATTCAGAAGCATGAGCGTTGGCTGCTGCTGAACCCACACCTGCAGTTGGATGCCGTGAACATGCAAACAGGGTGAACACAACAAGCTGGTCTTCTGCCTCCTCCCTCCGGCCAGCTCCACAGGGAGTCCTGCAGAACGGAGCCCTGGACCCCAGCAGCAAAGGTGGCCAGACCACCGACACTTAGGGCCTCACTAAGCACGGCAGCCAATGAAAATCTCATCAGGCGGTAGTGCAAAATGACCAGCAAAAGTCTTTTAAGAGATCAATCTGGAAAGAAAATCAATTGTAATAAACTCCGTGCTCTCGGGCCCCAATATGAGGAAGGTAAATAATCTTCGAGACTGGAACGAACACGCAGCAGAGAATGGTAAATCACATCGATCAAAACTTGAAAACCTCCCGGGCGTCCTCAGAGCTCGGATAAATTGATTAACTGTTATCTCACCCTCAGGCCGGTGAAATGAACTGCCCGCATCCCATAAACAATTCCTAAAGACAAAGGTAAACCCAGCCCTTTGGTTGAATTAGCATTTTCAGCCTATGAAAGAACAAAAACTGAAATTGGAAGGGAACTGGCTTGCATGTTTTTTTTTTTTTTGTAAAGGCTACCGCAGACAAGTAGCTCGTCTTGTAAAAGTGCATATGCTTTTTTCCAGCGTTCATATTAATATTCATGCACAGAAACTTTATTTAAATAGCATCTGCTTTCAAAAAAAAAAAACAAACCCTGCTTATGCTTAACAAAATAAGCAAATATTCTTGAGTTTTGATTATCGTAATAAGCTGGTTTTTTAAGGCTGCAACCTTAGGTAGAAGAAACTCTATGGGCCCAATTTCTTTTTTCTTTTCTTTTCTTTTCTTTTTTTTTTTTTTTTGAGACTAGTTCTCGCTATTTTTGCCCGTTGAACCGCTGGTTCTCG
>PVHY01029269.1:0-14435 GCA_004024945.1 Uropsilus gracilis | reverse complement strand
AATTAGAAATCACTTTGTTAGAAATAAATTAGTCTGCACTGCACTGATTGTCTTGCATTGGCTTGGTATTTTGGTTGAGAAGGCTGGGGATGGTGGTAAGGACCCACGAGTGAAAAGTTTAAACTGTGTATTAAAGTTTTTCTTTTCTGCAGTTTTTGGAGCTGAAAGCAGAGAGCAGTTGGCTGGCTTTTGCATATCAGTGGTAAAGGTGATCAGTGAAAATGCTAATGAAGAGTGTGTATACAGCCTGCTTTGTAGAGAGTAGCAGGCAGATAAGTGTATCCAGTTAAGGTTAAAGGTAATTGCAAAGGAACTGCTTGTAGCCTGCTTTGGAGAAAGAAGCAAGCAGATGGGGGTAAACAGTTAAAGTCAGAAAGTCTCTTTTTTACCCACTTTCAGTTCTGCTTGTAGCCTGCTTTGGAGAGAGAAGCAGGCAGATAGCTGTATCCAGCTAAGTAAAGACAGAAAGTCTTCATTTAACCCACTTTCAAAAGGATAATGCTAAATGAAATAAGTCAGAAGGAGAAGGATAAATAATGGATAGGGTCACTAATCATATGGTAGAATGTAAAATAACTAAATTAATAAAGCAAGACAAATTTTGATAGTTGAGTACAAAACTGAAGCACTAAGTTAGGGAGAAAGTGGAGAGGGGAAAGAACAAAGAAGAAAGGTAGGAATATGTGTGACTTAGTGGTGTATGTTCTTTAGTGTTATGGGTTGATGGGTTAACCCAGTATTACCTCAGCTAAAAAGAAATAAATTAATTACTTATAAAAAACATAAAACTCAGAATACTTAAAGTTGGTAGTTTTTGTTTTATTTTATTTTTTAACTATTAAGTAATTTATTTATATATAAATTTGATATCTTGTGATCTCTGGGGTTCACCCCCCCATCCCTGACTTCCCACCCTGTCCTGCCCATCCCCCCAAATTGTATACTTTAATTTGGTTGTTGGCTTGTTTTCAGTTTTCTTCATGGCCTTTTGTTTATCTTTCCCATGTCCCATGTAATAGTGAAACCATTTGGTGTCTGTCTTTTTTCTTTTTGACTTGTTTCTGCTAATATGATTTCCTTTAAGTCCATCCATGTTATCATAAAATCATCCAATTTGTCATTTTTAATTGATGAATAACATTCCATTGTGTATATATACCACATCTTTTTTCATCCAGTCATCTATTTTGGGACATTTAGGTTGCTTCCACATCCTTGCAATTATAAATAGTGCTGCAGTAAACATCCGAGCACAGGTGTCCCTTTGTACAATCATTGAGATCTCCTTTGGGTAGATTCCCAAGAGAGCAATTGCTGGGTCATATGGTAGTTCCATTTTCATTAATCTGAGGGCCCTCCACCAGTAGTTTTCATTTTATAATATATAAGAATTAACTGAAAGTGTTACTTCATATGTCAATGTTCATACCTAGTGGATTCTTTTATATAGCTGTTTTCCATTACAACTCAGGAATGTTTACCTCAAGAATAAGTTACACAGTTTCTAAGATATGGATCTTGCTTTAATGTTTTTGGACCTCACAATATATTTATGTTTTGAACATTCTTATTTTACTTTTTAACTTTTTCCCATTCAGTCATCCTGTTTAGTGCATTGGAACTTGATTAGCTCTTATCACATATCATCAAAGACCATTTACAATTCTAAGCTATTTTAGAATAAAATCTAGGCAGTTTCCAGGCCTACAAGACTTGACACGGTTTAGGCCATTGTCCTGTTTCATTTTGTGCACTCCCTCTTATTCATAAGTCCCTAGTTACAGTGACATTTTCTAACTTCCTAAGTTTCTCTATCTCTCTCTCTGCACTTGCTTTCCTCAGAGCATAACACCCTTCTATTAGTTTTTATAAAATTAGTCAGTTCCTTCCTTTCTATGTCTTACCTTAATGTCATCTCTGTCATAACATAAGCTCCTAAGAGGCAGGGACCTCATTTGTCCTCTTGTTTCTCCAGTAACTCATACATAACAGGAATTCAGCATTCATGAATGGATGGATGATTGGATTTGAAGTTGGGATATATTTAATAAATATATGCCTCCTATTGGGAAGCTTCTTTATATGTCATGATAGTAATTTTATACCTTCAGGATTCTTGTTAAAAGTCAGACAAGGACTTGTGTGATAAATATCTATGTGAAATGGGAGATTAGAGTCTGTTAGAATTTTTTGTTAGTTGTAACGCCACCTCTACTGATACCAACCACATCCTTCCTTACCGTCTGTCAGCCCACAGTGGGGATAAAATTTTTGCTATTACTTGTACTAGTAGTAATATTTTGATATAGATAAGATTTTATTAATACAGTTAAGGACAATGGAGAAATTTGAAGGATGTTTTAAGAAGTTGTCTCTCAGCCATTCCTTCTATTAGTGCATGTGGGCTTTATTCACAGACACACTTCAGAAACCTTAGTTTCAACAACAAATCATTTCAGTTCTTGCCCAGATCAAAAGTTATTAAAGTTGTCATTTATACCATGAGAGTCCAAATTTCCATACTGTCTGCTACCATGAAATTTAAACAATTTTTATTTTTTCTAATTGGCCATATGAAATAATACAGGACATTTAAGGTGCCTCAAATTTAATGTGTTATTCCTGGTAGTTCAATACAGACTAAACTTGATTTTTCCCTCTCAGCATGACCAAGGGAAAACATAAAGAAAACATTCAAGATCATTTAGTAATTGTCTGGAAACAGGAAACCAAACTATTATCTATAGCACAGGGCAATCCCATTGTGAAAATTTCACCCTGACTGTAACCTCTTATCTTGTTCTGCTCTTACATGCGGGTCATATTATGCACTGCTTTGTGCTAGTTTGACAAGAACTAATGTGGATGCTTAAATATTTTAAAGGCTGAACGCTTCAGAATGATAAAATATAGAGCTGATCAACCCTTCCTGTTGCGTTTGTGGTTAATGATAAAGTAATTTAATTTTTTTTCCTTTTTCTTTTGGTCTATTTGTACGTTCAACAACTAACATTAAAGTCCCTTTAAGGAAAAATCTTCAAATAAGGCCAAGCAATGACACTTTTTAACTACAGTTGTTTTTTATTCAGCCATAAAATCTATCTTTCATAAAGAAACCCACTTACATGTCTTACTTCAGTGAAGGTTATTTGTAGACTGAAGGTCTTTTCTTGTCAAGATATGATGAATACCATGTGTGAAGACAGAAGAGCATCAGACCTGTATTAGCTGGAAAACCCACTGATCTGTGAATAACCTAAAAAAGAAAACCTGAAGATTAGCAACGTCGCTTTTAAGAATGATCCATCAAATTCAACAAGCAGATTCACAGAGATGAATCATCTGGTTCCTTTTATACCTACTATACAGTAAAGGTTATTTCCTTTCCCTACAAATAGAAGTTTGAAAATAATGGGAAGAGGGACTTTGAACATTCCTTGGTATAAGTCAATAATCTTAAAGTGTTTCTATTTTTCGGATGTAAATCCTTTCTAATGAGATTAAAACCATGTAGTCATATCTTTCAATATTACATTCATTACCTGAGGAATCAGTCTCGTTGTGTGTGTGTGTGTGTGTGTTTGAGTATCTGTTTGGGGGAGGCCCAAATGCATAAATATAACCTCAAAAATTTTAACCAAAATTTCACTCCAATCTGTAATTTTGTGGCAAGCTAAATATCTGTTGGAATTATATTTAGTCCTCCAGAGCTTGCATAGTTGTACTTAGATAAATAAAATAATTTGGTAAGTTACTCATTTGGATTCTAAGTTAGTTCATTAAAATAATATGATTTAAAGCATGTGAAAATCATTACTTGGACCTAGATTTGTTGAAACTAAATCTTGCTTTTAGTTTTTTTAAATAAAAGTATAGGTTTACAACACACATCTGCAGTTCTAATTTTTTTCAATTTTTAATATATCACATTTTTAGTGTTTTCATTTACAAATTTCAGATTGAATTTGAATGAACATGCCATTTAAAATAAAGCACTAAAAAGGAGTTACTATAAGCATATAAAATGTTCTTTCATGTAACAAATCCTAATATAATTTAGAGGGAATTAATTTCTTATTATATGTTAATAGTAGGCAGCAGAAATAACTATATTGCAATATAGCCATAGAAACTGACTTTGTGTGTCTTGCTTCCCAAAGAAATATTCTGGTGAAAGATACTTTGGTAATTCAAATTAGTCATCATTTCTTTTGTTAAGTGAGCAGTAATTTAGATTTTAAATTTATTGTCCTTAAAAATGTAGATGTCATTTTGGGAGGATTTTTTTTTCCCTTTGGTGAAATTTCAATCATGCCTATTTAAATAATTAGTTTCCAACATACCCAACATAATGAAAAATACTTTTTATAGTGATTGAATGATAGACTATATCTATGTTTTAAGCAATTAATAATCATTTGTACTTTGATATTAAACATTTTAATAATGTTATTTATAACCATTTTCATTATGTAAATTAAATAAGAAAATAGAAACAAAACACCATTTCTTCAAGAATGAGTTATGGCTTCATGAATGAGAAGCTTGTTTTTAGAAACATTTTAATGTTTGAAACCACTCAGAGACATATGAAGACTTCATCTCTCATGACATTCTCTTAGAGTAATAAAGAACTAAAAATCTTTACTCAAGATCCTGGCAGATTTTGTTTTATATATAAAATTTGAGGGCATGTTTCTTTAAATCATATTTTTTCTAAAAGTCAAATATTAACTATTTTAGAAAATAGATTGAACATTAAGCTTTTAAAAATTCTATCTTTTATTAGTTTCTGATATTGAGAATTGCAGTCTCAGTTCAAAAGAGAGTAAGGAATGAAAACTCCTCAGGTTATTGGAAGTTTAAACACTGTGAGAGGCCTTGAAGCTCCTTTCCCACCTACTAGAACAGCTATAAATCATAGATGAACACGGGAGAAAGAACAGTCAGTGATGTTTAGATATAGGGCAGCAGCAAAGTGAAAAACATGGAGTTTTAGAATTTAGCACCTAAGGCCCAGCTAAATATTATTGATTTTAACTTGAACTGAAATAGTCACCCGTTCAATTTAATAATCCTTCCTGTGGCTGATAAAATAAACTTTAACTAAATAAAACATGACTTTAAGGAGAGGTGGCATTTATGATAGCCAAAGAATGAAACAATTTAATTAAGTGATAATGTTCATGGAGCTGGAGCAGTAAACAGCATATGTAGTTGATTAAATGCAAAAGGTAGTACAGGGTGAAGGCCACAGAACCTCCTCATCCTCTCTTTCAGTGGTGTAAGTAGGTGTAACTATAGGAGGACTATAGGCATTTGGTGTTTTTGTTTTTGTTTTTCATTTCCCTCCTCTACTGAACTTTGTGGCCATGTTATCCAGCCATTGACTGAACTTAAGAGTTTTAGAATAGGAAATGACCCTTCTTCATTCAAAACAGAACATTTATGTAAAGTCTAATGATTTTCTTCTGGGTGCCCATCTGACTTCAAGCATTGTTGGTGACCACTGAGAAATTACTTTTGTATTCATTAGGTTGTTTTAGCATTTCTATTTATGATGTCTAAGAATTGGGGTTAATTTATCCATGTTACTTGTTTTTCCAGAAATAACTTGAGTTATCTGAGGCAGGTACTAGTTGGAAGTTTATCAGTAACTAAATTCAGTTCCAGAAGACAGCTAGACTTTGGTTAATTCCAGAAAAGAACCAAGGCACAAAAGGAAACTAGGTGAAACAAAGTAACATCAAAGTATCCTATTTTCATGTAGTTGCAGAATGTTATAGAAATGGAAAGAAACCCTTTTTATTCACAAATCTCCCTTTAAATTTTGCTTCTGGAAATTTGGAGTTATATTTCATGATTCAGTACTTTTAATTAAACTAGAATATATGCTGGTATGCATATATGCTTGTGTAAGTTCAAGAAAATACATTGGAAACACTGAAGCCTGTGCAACAAAATCTAATGGCAGTTCAGTTTTTATTTAAATTTGAAATAAAGCTACCTATTAGATTATTGGTTATCTTGATACATGTGTGCTTTTCTGTACACATTTTGAATTTCAAAACAATTAAAAAATCAGAACATATTTTATTATAAATTCAAAATTAAAGTGCCAAATACAAAATTAAAAAAAAAAATCCAAAAAAGAGCAACCCTTTTGGGTTTACACAGTGACTGCCATTAAAGTGTCTACAGTTTAGATTTATTTTTATAAAATACACATAAAAATAAAAGTGAAAAGTAAAAAGTATAGTGTTTTCTGTTTAAAAACATTTCTAACCATTTTAAGTGATTAAATTTAAAGTAAGAATGTAAATTATTGTGTTATATATGTTATATGTAATATATATTTAATGTGTTATATATTCATATATCATAATTTCTAATTTAGTGTTGGTGACTTTCTAGTAGCAAATAAAAATAATTGATATTTTGTTTAGGGCAAATGTGATGCAGGCTTACTCATGCTTAGGATCTTGTAATGCAGCTGTCTTGTTCTGATGACACTGCATAAGGGTTCACTAGGAAGCACTTCATGGAACCTCTGTTGTAGGTACAAAACAGATTGTTCTGAGTGAAATAAGTCAAAAGGAGGACAAATACTAAATTGTATCACTTATTTGTGGAATATAGAGAAAGTAGATAAAAGATCAAATTTAAACAAACTAAAAAGTAAACTTAAAAAGCTGATTGTAGAACTAAGGCTACCAGACTGGGAGGGAAAGGATGAGGGCCAAGGACATGGTGGGGAGGGATCACAATGGGCATCAGTGGTAGTAACAACACTTGAGAGGAGAGATCTTATACTTTCAATAGTATACAAAGTGATGTCAACTAATGTTACCTCAATTTTAAAAGGGTATATTCCAAAAGGAAACAAAACCTGAAACATGAGCCACAAACAAACAAATAGAAAACATACTAGTAGGTATATCATGTTTTTTATAAAACACTTAATTTTGCACATTGTGATGTACAGGGTCTTTTAAAGGAGGAGGCCCATCTAGGGCAGAAATCCCTCTTATCTGGATCTGATGACAAGCCATCTATTGCCACTGTCACACGTATAACTATTTACTGAATACCTGCTATGTCCAAGGCACAGAAATATTGAGAAAACAAAAGAAAATATTTCAAATGATGCTTCTACTAAACAGACTTTTGATGTCTTAGGGATGGTGTGAGGTAAGAACCACTCCTATGTGTGTAGGAGGCCAGCTGATACAGGCTACAATGAAGATTCAAATGTTAATTCTAGTTGGGTTTACTACTGAATAAGCAGTATTTAAAATGGACTTTGAAGAGCTGTTAGGATATAAATAGATAAGGGGCAGGCATTCTATTAACAGGCACCAGCTTTTGAAAAGGGATACTGGTGGCTAAATATTTAAGTAATGGAAACAATATAGTGCCCAATGACAGATGAGTGTATTAAGAAGATGTAGTGTGTATACATATATACACAACAGAATATGACTCAGCTATAAAAGAAGATACTCTTTTTAGTGTTTTTTTCTTATCACTATTTTTTATTGATTATCTATATATTTTCTTATATTGTAGTATACCCCGAAGTTATTCTACCACTATGTTACTCTTGAACCATCATCCTAATCACTTGTGTGCTCATCCCTTCCCTGACTTTACCCTCTTACCCCTTCCCTTACTGTATGCTTTAGTTCTGTTATAATTTTGTTAGCTTTAACCTTTTCTGTCCCCTTTTCCCCCTATACCCCACATATGAGTGAAACCATCCGGTATTTATATTTTTCTCTCTGGCTTATTTCTGCCACCATGATTCTTTCTAGCTCCATCCATGTTGCTGCAAATGATATAAGTGAGTCTAAAAAATATAAATTCTTGCTATTTGCAACAACATCGATGGACTAGGGGGGGATTATGTTGAGTGAAATAAGTTAGAAGGAGAAAGGTAAATACCAGATGGATTTGTTCATATGTTGAATACAGAAAAACAAAGCAAAAAAACAGAAAAAAAAAAATAACCAACCAAAGTTAACCCAGAAATCTGAGTGTTGAGTGGAAGCTACTAGAATGGGTGGCTAGAGGGTAGGAACAAAGGGAGAAGGGATTCACTGGACTATGGTGAAGGACTATAGGTGCCTTAGTGGTGGGTGTGTTATAACATCCATTTGAAGAGTGTGAACCTGTACCTCTGAGTCACATACAGTGCTATATGGCAACATTATCTTAATAAAAATTAACACAATTTTTAAATGATGGATAAGTAATGGATTTAGTCTGTATGGTGAATAGACCAACGAAAGTTAGACTGAATAATTTGCATTTTATGTATTATCTATATGCTGTGAGGGAATACAAAATACTCTTGGACATGGATATGGTATAATCATTTGACCAGTTTCAGTATACACTTAATTGAAATGTTCCTGCTTGTTTAAATAATACCAGTCTGGTAACAGATTTGTCAAAGCACAGACCATGGACAGATTTTGATGAAATTAAATATTTAATGGTCACAAGTCCTTGTCTAACGCCATACTGACTTAAGTATAGGCATTTCCCAGAACAAAAGATGGATTATAAAAGCCAGATATTTTATCCCTTAATTGCTGTAGAAGCCAGTCTCCAGTTACAGCACTGAGCTTTAGCTGATGTAAGAGTGTTTCAGCAAAAGTTAAATTTAATAGAATGCATTAATTCTTCCCCATAACAACCAGAACCTAACACACATTTTAGAATGCATTTATAGCATGTTAAAAGAGCAGACATTTATAAGGATATAACAAGCCACCTTACTAAGTTGTAGTTGGAATATAGGTATAGAGGCTATCATTCTGTAAAATAATTGACTTCATAGTTCTTTTCAAAAAGTAAATGGCAAATGCACTTATGAAGTAAGTGATTTTATGAAGAATATTTCAAAAGTTGTGGGCTTTTGCTAATTGACTCATAGTTAGGATTTTATTCTTTAACAAACATCATTTTTTGGAGTGAAGAAAATGGAATCCCAGAAATCAAGTATAAATACTATAAGTTAAACTATTAAGTGATAAACACGAAGAGGAAAAGAACCAAAAAGATACAAATAGCACCAATAAAAAAAAATGGACAAACTTGGCAAAAGAATTTGAGCTTTATTTTTGGCTGTTTCTCACTGAAACAAACTTTATTTTCTTTATAGACTGAGGCAATATCTAGAACATTATCAATGTTTTCACCCTTTCAATTTACCTTCCGTATTGTGGATTAGCTAGCTTGCTCCGCAGATGAACTACCTACCATTCAGTATGTTCGCTGGTTCAGTTAGGAGGATTTGGAGGCAGAGTTTTGTCAGACAGAAATGACAGGCACTGGACTGGAGCAGTTTTGGAACTCTGTGGTAGATGTTCTCCCCAAACCCACAGAAGTCACTTAGTTTCATGCTGACAATAAGATATTTTCTTGAGCATCTGAGAGTGAAAGTTCTTCAAAGGAGTGTGGGATCAGCCAGAAGTTTAATAGGCAGATGAGGGAGAACTAGTGGAGACATCTGTGATATATACTGCTAAGCAAAACAAAAACAAAAAGCAAAAACCATACAAATATCACATAACAAACAATCACACTTTGATATGATTTTAATAATCTGCTCTCCTTACCCAATGTTTGCCATTTGGAGGTGAGCTCTCATTTTTCTTATCATTAATGTTCTTTAAAAAGATTAATTTTCTTAATTGCTTATGGCTGTGGTGTTTTGTCCCTTCTCAGAGGTTTTTAGAACATACAAAACTATATTGTATTTACAACCAGAAAATGCAAAATGGTATCAGAAAATGAGTTGAAAACTTATTTAATTCCATAAAAAAAGAAATCTCATTTTTATTGTTCTCATTAAATGGATATTTATGCTTTTGAGCAGATTTCATTTTAAGACATTTATTAACACAGTGTTAATGGAACTCTAAGCAAAGTAATGAGCATATTGATTATCTCAAATTTTCATCAAAATCAAACTTCAAAAATGAGCTATGAACACTGTAGATAATTTTATCATATAAGGAAGGAATTATGAGTATGGAAATACCCTGCTTCATTTTGGATATATGTGTTGCAATAAACCCCACAAAATTAATTTTGTTAACCATAACATGACTAAAAACCCACGCAAAGCATTAAGTGAATGACTAATATCAAATCCCAGTTATAACAAGAACTACCATATTGATCAATGAACCTTAATTATAAGTCAATTGACATAATCACTGGTTGCATAATATAAGAAAATATATCCTGCTTTTTATTGTCTTTTGCTAAGTCATATAACAGGCTTTTATATTCATATGATACTCAGGAAAATGTGATGAACCAAATTTAAACTAGCTTGTAAAGACTGATGCTAGATTGTGCTGCTATATTACCAGGTATATTAAAAACTAGAAAATACCTGTTTGCTGCCTCGGTGTATACTGGCAGATTATATAGCCATCACAGTAACATAAACCAAAGTACGAGAGGCCTATATATTCCTTAGGAGAGAAGGATTTTTTGGAAGGTGTTAATGATTTAGCATAAAACTTCAAGGGAAGTCAAGCAAGTCTGTAATTCTTAGACATGGTTTTCCTCCTTGTGTTACCCTGCTGTTTTCTTAGTGGTATCACCAGAAATGTTGATTTATTGAGAAGGTTCTATAAAGTTTGAATATGTGAGGTCCTTCAACATTAAATGGTTGATATTCATCTCTCCTAATTCTAAAACATAAAAATAACAGCAAATTAGAGAATGGTGAACACAGAAGTAGTAGGAGAAAAGTGTGGTTTCTGAAAAAGTTTATGCAACAAAGTTTAAGTATTAATTTATTCACTTACTGATTAGTAGTTTCAGAAGCAGACCTAGTAATCAGTCAGCAAACTGATGGAAAAGGGAATGGCCATTTCCTTACATGTCATCTCTTTTCTGAGTTTTTAGCCATTTCTCTAATAGTCTTCACACATTCATAATATATAATTCTTTAATTATGCTTTTGAGGAAATAGAGCTTTTACCCTGCTTTACTTGTTTGGTACTGGCTATTTTATCGATTCACTATTTGTCTCTCAAGATATGTATACTCTACCTTCTGTTTTCATTTTTTCCTTTTTATTCAGTAAGTTTGAAGTATTCATTATGAAGGCAGAGAAAAATCCTCTAATAAAGGAAGCATTGAATCATTTTGTTGCTTTTGATTTTGAAATTTACACTCTATCATTTAATGATAAAGGTGACAGTCTTAAGAGAACATTTAGAACTTCTCTTGGAAAATATATGTATGTAATATTTATGTTATATATATATATTGTAATGATTATAGATAAGTAATTTTATAGAATCTCAGAGGAAATTGTTTATTGTTTAAAAAATTCTACATTGAAGTTCACATTTTAATCATATTGCCTCTTTTTCTCCTCTCCCTTCCTTCCCACTCTCCTTCCCTTCCCCCCTTCTTCACTCCTTCTCTCTCTCCTTCCTTTCCTTCCTGTTTTCCTTCCTTCCTTTTCTCCCTCCCTCCCCACTTCTATACTTTCCTCCCTTATTATTTGCTTGTTTATGCTAGGGAAAAGAAATCATAGACTTACTTTTCCTTTTCTTTGTAATGTTTTAAAAACATTTTTGAAATAATATACTTGTTTCTCTAGGGGGTCTAAATGAATAATTCTGTTAAATAAAAACTAAAAATATAGTTTGGGAGTTTTAATTTCTTTATTGGAAACTTCCTGAGATTTGTAAAAAGAAGCAGAAGACAAGGATATGAGTAAAGTGAATCTAGAGTGGTCTGAATGGAGAAAGATAAAGTGATTCTATTGTGTCAAATAAGAATCTGTTTCTCTTCCACAAGGATAAAATGTTAGATTTTTCAAACTGAAATTAGTTCAAATTCTCATCTTCCTCTATAATTAAGTAATAATATGTGACAAAGCATGAGTTATTACATAATAATTCATACCTTTTTACTTTGCTAAAAATGAGGCCATAGGATGAGTGCTTGTTTAAATGCACAGTTATAAGTTATTATATCATAATTCACACCTTGAAGTACCATATTGTGATTATAAAATGACTGTCCAAATATTATTAATTTTTAAAGTTCAGAAATAAATTATTTAAAAATAGCACATCATGATTTAAAAAGAACCCCTCTAATGTAAATTCATTAAAAATGGGATGAAAATAAATTAGTGTACATTGAATCAGAATCATATATAACCTTGCTTGATGAACTATTTTCATTGACATGCTCTTGCAAAGCATCCATTCTATAATTTGTAGCTGTTGTAAATATTTTTTTCTTTAACATCTCAACAAGTAATGTATGCTTACTTGATTTTTTTCTCTTGAGAACATAACTTAATGAAACCTGTAAGTCAGTCTTAACAGTCAGTTTTAGTACTATTTATTTTGTTTATGAAAGTTGCTGTACAAATTGTGAAGGCTAATTCTCTTAAGTATTTGAATGTTGACTCCCAGCCTTTGAAGTTCAATTCTTTTGTTGGTTTCTGGGATAATACCTTTTGCAAGTTCCCCTCTACCTTCCTCTTTCCCATATTTCACACTTGCTTCTCTTCATTTTTATCCAAATCACATAGGTGGTCTTAAAATTTCTTACCACAACTGCTTTTCTTCTTTCTTTAGTTCTGCTTTACCAAGATATACTTATTTCAACAATCTCCTATACGCACATAACTCCTTATATAACTTGGGTTCTATAATTTCATTATTATCCCAACTTTACTAATGTTTTTTTTTAATTATTCCATACCCTGAAATCCAACATTTCCTTTCCTATTTCTTTCATTGCCTCTGCTGCCTATATTCTCTCAGGTTAGGAACCTTGTGGTGATTATTTACCTTAAGTACTAGGAATTTTGAGCTGACTAGTCAGTGGGTAATAATTAAGTTGAGTGTCCTTAAAGAACTTGCATTTTAATAAAATACCTTATTCTAAGAAATACATTTATCTTTAGGAAGAATGATATGCATAAGTGAGCAAATAAACACATTAGACTGTTTCTACCTGAGTTACCATGAAAAGCTTGTGGAGAAGGAATTTTCAAGGTGATATGGAGAATTGAGTGGATTTTCCAAGAGTGACTGGGCCTCTCTAGAGTAATCATAATCAGAAGCAAAAGTCTGTATGGAATAATGTAGGTAGTCCTCAGGACATGTTAGTGTTAAAATACTTTCCAATGGAGGAAGACCTGATAGTGGTAAATGCTGCTCTATTATTTTATGTTCTTATTTGGGAAAATAAAATTTGACAAAACTGTGAATGTGCTGTTAAAGTTCTGCATCATAGTATTAATTTGAAGCATAGGAGATAATGGCTCTCAATACAGTCACCAAGTTCTTATCAAATAGGCTCGCTGCATATTCCCTTTTTTCCTTTATGTTTTATGTTCTTCCAAATTCTCTGTTCATGTGGCTCTATTCTGCTGTCAGATTATGCTTCAAAAATTCAATTTCTTTCCATTTTCCTCTGATCATGAGATTATGATCTTTCTGTCACTTCCCCATTCAACATTTTGCGTCTAAAAAAATTCTCCAATATCTCTCTCTTTAATCATTACATGATTAAATGCTCTTTAATCATTACAACTCCCATCACTTTCCCCATATTTTCAAACTTTTATCCTGTGTATGACTTATTATACCATTCAATGTAAATTATTTAAAATACTAACCTTAAAACACTATTGTAAGTAAAGGAAAGAAATAAGGAAGAAAGACAAAAATTACTATTAGTTGTTTTTCTTACATATTTGATACTGCTAAGCATTTTCAAATATTTAAGTATATTTCAGGAGTTTCATTTAAGGAGTTTAGTAAAGATATTAAGAATGCAAAACAAAAAGCCCAATCAAAAAATGGGGAGAAGAACTAAAAAGACACTTTTCCAAAGAGGAAATACAAATGGCCAACAGGCACATGAAAAACTGCTCAACTTCGCTAGTAATAAGAGAAATGCAAATCAAAACAACAATGAGATACCACCTTACACCAGTAAGAATAGCCCACATCCAAAAAACAGACAACAAGAATTGCTGGCGAGGATGTGGAGAGAAAGGAACACTACTACACTGCTGGTGGGAATGTAAACTAGTCCAACCACTATGGAAAGCTGTATGGAGGACCCTCAAGTTAATGAAAATGGAATTACCATTTGACCCAGCAATTGCTCTCTTGGGATTCTACCCAAAAGAGACCTATATGTGGGTACAAAGGGACACCTGCGCTCAGATGTTTACCGCAGCACAATTTACAATTGCAAGGACATGGAAGCAACCTAAATGCCCCAAAACAGATGACTGGATGAAAAAAATGTGGTACATATACACAATGGAATATTACTCATCAATTAAAAATGACAAATTTGATGAATTTATGGAAACCTGGATGTACCTAGAAGAAATCATTCTAGCAGAAACGAGCCAGATA
>PVHY01029268.1:0-14434 GCA_004024945.1 Uropsilus gracilis | reverse complement strand
CTTCTGATTTTTAGACCTATAAAATAATTTGTGTTGTTTTTAAACAACTGAACTTGTGATCTGTTATGGCAGCCATGGAAAACAGTTGATGTAGCCAAAAGCCAGAAAGTTTGTACATGTTTATTCTGGCCCCAGCAGTGTTAGAAAGTGCCATGTCATTACACAGTTACCACTACTGAAGGTCTCATGTGTGTCACTTTGCAGACTTCTTGATGTCTTTGTCTTACACATGGAAAAATCTATCCATTACTCTCTTTCCCCAGAGTATTCCACTGAATGAGTTCTCTAGGAAATAGCAATAATTCCAAGGTAAAATAAAATTGAGAATAGTAGGTTAAACTGGATTGTTTACCTAGGGCTTCTCAATGTTTGCGATATGCTAGTACGCATTCTGAACCTCCAAGTGGGAAATACAGTGTGTTGTTTCCCAAAGTTATGTCACATTTGGAAATGTAGTTATCTCTTAATCTTTGTCTTTAATAGATTGACCTTCATATCTGTAACATATCTTAGGCATGTAACATATCTTAGAATTCATTTTCATTAATCTTCTTCTGTTTAAGACCCCCAGTAACTATTTTTTTCTACATCTTTTCCTTGTTATATTGTGAGTAATTCTTACATGCAGAGCTGTTATCTCATGAAATTTATTTTACCAGTATGTTACTTTCCTGTGTTGTACAGAAGTCTAGCTTAATGCACCAAATGAGAGTATTGGCCAAGTATAGCATCTAAAAGAATGTGACAAGGACCACTTTCTGACAGCCCTGGCTGGTTTTGATGCCAGATGTATGAGTGATCTTGGGCATGTTACCTAACCTTTCAGTCTCCTTAGTGGATGAAACAGATAAAATATGTTACTTAGGGTTTGGCAAGTAGTAAATCAGAGTCAAAGCATTGTGCTTTGCTTGGTTAAAAACAAAAACTACATGAAGTTACTGTAACTAATATTATTAGTAGAAATGTGTTGTTTAGTATGGAAAACTCAAAACTCATATTCTATGGGTGCAGTTGTCTTACGTAAATTGCTTTAATAGATTTCCTTGGTATCATTGGATCAGGGACATTTTTATGAATGCTTATGCATTTGACTTAAAGTAATTTTGTTTATCCTTAGAAAACTGAGAATAGAATTCTTATAACAATATATTTAGATGTTTGGTTTTTAAGGGAAAGTGCAATACTGGGGCTGTCTTCATGAATGTCATAAATGGTTTCAAAGGAAACAGTTGTAAGAGCCTTAGAATTCTCTTCAGTCTATGGCATCATTTCCAATAGAAGATAAATAATTTCCTAATTATTTTGCTCTGTGAGAAGCATGATGATGTGCATGCAGATGTAAAGGGTGTGTGTAGAGGAATGGCAGGACACAGGATAGAGAGGTGGTCCGTTGGAAGATTATTAAATTCAGTGTAGTTTGAATTTGTTCCTGAAAGTTGTGGCAAATCATAGAAACATTTTAACCAGGAAATGATAGCGAGATAAAGGCCATAGTCATGAGGTGAAAAAGATGATTAATGAGGAGGTCCCATGTGAGAAATGCCAAGAGGGGTCAGACTGAGTAACGTGGCTAACACTTGAAGTGTATCTTCATATGAGAACCCTATTGAAGTAGGTGCTTTGGTAAGATGTGAGCATATTTCTTTAGTTTAAACCCAAATGTGAACAAAATTTCTTAATGTTACTCATTTTTGATCCCCAAACTCCCATGTGAAGTATTAGATGGAAATGAGAATAATTTAGAATCTGGAAGTTATGGCCGTACGTTGTAAAGTGAATTCAAAAATGATAATGTGATATCAAGCTAATAAAACAACCTTTCCGTTTTCTGCTTTACTATTTATCACCTTCAGCTTCTTTCTACCTGAAATGACAATTAGTTTTTCCTTCACACTATTTTTGGTAGCTGGTGTGAAGCTGTTAACGTAGAATCCTCCCAATAGTCCTTGAGTATACTATTGACATCACTTATAGATGAGAAGAATAGTTTAATCCAGTATCATATGCAAAGTGACTATACCCAGGAGTCTGATCCTATAATCTATTCTTTTAATCAAATATCATACTGATACTATGTTTTTTCTCATTTTATTTGCTCAGGATTGTAGGGTTTTGTTTTTATTTTATTTTTTTGGTATCGTTTATTATATATAAACACATAAAACGTAGTATATACCTAATTTATTTATAATTTGAACAGATGCATCGTCAACTCAATCTTCTAATGCATTTATTTTTTTATTAGTAAGGGAGAGGGCTAGGATAGTTTTTCCAGAAAGGTTATTACAGAGGGAACAGAAAAAGGGGAGATTTTTAAAAAATACACTTGGATAAGTTTATTTAGACCGCTTTAAGCTTACTGACTAGCTGGGCTGCTATTCCTTCCTCATTATAGCTTTTATTCCTGCAGTTTCTGCTTTCAATATTGCTACTTAATTATGAACTATTTCCCAGGACCCTTGGGAATACTGAGAACCAGCTATTATGGGGATAAATAGTTCTGATCCACCTAGGCTGATAAGACAAATGTAGGAGACATGCCAGTTTTTGTAACATAAGTACAGAACATTCAGTTTGCCTACTTAGGATTGCTAACTGACTTGATAGTGTTAATTACGTAGAGATTTGTTTTGTTTTGTTTTTATATGGAGATGTTTAAGTGCCAGCTTCTAACACTTAAATATCATCTTATGTGTATGAAATTCAAGTCTTAGATGGTTGCTCCGAAAGGAAAATGCAGTTTGTCTTTAAAAGTAACACATTACTAACATTTTTAAAATGTAACTGGACATCTTTTTTCCTTATTAAAGATATAGTTACCTGACTTTGAGATCAGAACAAACTCTAGAAATACCATTATGGACTTAAAGCTATTAAAAGGAGTATGGGGATGAGGAAGGGGCCCAGTGGTTATGAGTGCCATGGTGGTTTGGCGATGCATTTGAAGAAATGTGACATATTCCCCTAAATTACATACAGTGGTATAAACAGATGTTGCCTCAATAATAAAGTAAAAATGATAATTCAAGGAAAGAGGTAGTTTTCCTGTATTTACCTGACAGTTAACTTTTTATGTGACTTTACATTGACCTTGAAAAGTTCGTTCTTCCAGAAAGTCTTTGAATTACAGAATTTTGTCAGGAAAATGATCAGATTTTCTCCTTATTCTCAGTCCTCTTTAAATTGTTGCATTATCTTCTGTTTGCCATTTTGTTCCCATGTTATCATTGAGGGAAGGACTTTTTCCTAATTATTTTGCTTCAACCTTAGGACAATATTTATATTTAGTAGATGTTGACTATTATAATGCATGAGACCATACCCACTGCATACATTAAAAGTACACAACTTTCTTAGAATTATTGGCATTTCAGTTTTCAAGGAATGGCTAAGTCTAAATGAATTTTTTTTAAATTGTAATGTGCACAAAACTAAACATCCAAAATTTAGCCATGGCAAGAAAAACTGACTTACAAGATGTTTAAATAGATTTAAGGATGGGAGAACAAGAGTGTTTAAGGGGGGTATATCGGTTATATAGAACAGAAAAATCTCTGCTTGTAAGGATAAAGGCACTAGATAGAGCCTTAGGTGTAGGTGTAGTATCTGTATTATTTTCTTGTTGTCACTGCAACTGATTATCACAAACTTGGTGTCTTAAAACTATAGAGATTTTTTTATTTTATAATTCTGGAGGGTAGACATTTGAAATGAGTTCCTCTGGGCTAAAATCTAGGTGTCATTCCTTCCTGAGTTTCTAAGGAAGAATCAGTTTCCTTAGCTTTTAAAAAAACTTTTCAGGCTGCTTGCATTACTTGGCTCATGACCCTCTACCATTTAAACACCTAGTAATCACATTACTCTACCCTTTGTTCCTTTGATCATCTTCTACAAACTTAAACACCCAGCTTCTAAAGACACTATATGGTTCCTCAGTCCTGTCTGTAACTTGTGTGGCTGTGACCTCTGACACCACGCTCAGGACCATGGTTAATAGAGGGCTGGACACGGTGGCTCATACCTGTAAGCTTCAGCCTATGAAACGACAGGGGCTAGGGATCGCAGTTTGAGTCCCACCTGGGGCCCGTAGCGAGACCTAGTTCCAAAAAAATAGCTGGGCGTGGTGGCGTGCGCCTGTAATCCCACCTACCTAGGAAGCTGAGGCTGGGGATTTCTTGAGTCTGTGGTACCCCGGGCAACATGAGCCTACCTGCGGTTCCACGGGCAAAAATAGTGAGACCTAGTCGCAAAAAAAAAAAAAAGAAAGAAAGAAAGGACCATGGTTAATAGAAATTGGATGAAGTAGTTGCTACCACTATTGGCATGTGAGGTTGACTTGTTCATTGATGGTATGATTCTTGTGTCTTCACACTAGACTCTATTGTCTATTATTATTGTCTAATTATTATTATATGTCTATTATTATTGTCTATTGTCTATTATCTATTGTGAAAGAAGTTGGGGGATTTCTTAAAAATTGGAAGAGAAATTCAGATGATAGACTTCATAAAAGAATGCTAACCAGAGAGAGGACTTCAGTAGGTATTAACAGTGGTATTAATATGTATATGTGTTTTTCAAAAGGTAGCAATGTGCCTGTTTAAATAAATTTCACTTAAGTTAAATAAAATTCAGAATTTAGTTTCCTAGTCATACCAAGCACATGTGAAGTATTTGTATGACTAGTTGCTACTGAATTGGATGGGATAGGTATATATCCATCAGTTTATATATTTACCATGTAAGACTCATCAGGAAAAATAAAATGTTTAATGAATTTTTTTAAGCCTGGTATTTTTTCCTTTTTGTATGGTACTTCAGAGTTTACATTGTCCATTCAGGTGTTACATGCTTTCACTGGCAAAGCAAACCCTATAAAATAAGCATAATTAACTCTTTTATATAAGAAGTTGAAGCTCAGAGAGATTTAAGGTCAGGCACCAGAATTAGGAAGAGCTTGTATTATTTATTTCTACTCAATACAACACAAAGGGCCTAAGATGTTAAGTGTTGTGTTAGATTATAGGATGCTGAGAAGTCTGCTGTTCTGTCCAGTACTTGTTCTCGGGTTGTTGTAGAATCATTCATCCTGAACTGCACTAGGAAAGACTAATGGATCTATGTGGGGAAGGGTCCAGTAGTTTTCCCAGGTTTGATCACCAGTTGTAGCTGTTGTGCATTTAGCTCCTAGATCCTGTAATTTGGGCTGGGGCCTCATTCTCTAAAGAAAGGGATCTAATTTTCTCAGTCTTCCCTGTGTTGATCCCCAGTCAGTTTCAGGTTAATCCCACTAGATTATATATTGACTAGTTTGTTGATGCCCCTAACCCAGGATGTTAGTTTGTTGGCAGTAGGAACCTTACTGTACAGCTCTATCCCAGGTCCTAGAATGTCTAACCTATTGTAAATCCTGAAATACTTGTTGAAGCAATTAATTGTAATTTCTGCCCTGTAACTGGATATGTAAGCAGAATAGTTGCTCTGGAGGATTCTACTCCCACTTCCCCATCTCCAGCCTAAAATCATTATGATCTCAGCAGTTAAGTCTTTATGTAATATTTTCTCTCAATATGTTGTTAAAGTTGGTTATATTCTCATGAGTGGTTTATACCTGTACTGTTCAGTATAGTAGCTCCTAGCCATCTGTGATTATTGAACAATTAAAATATGACACAAATTATGGATAATTTGGTTATGTCCACTTACCTTTTATTAGTAAATTTTGTGTATTCTAAATACAGAAAAATAGTTCTGATGAAAAATTTGCTACTAAATTGAGAGGTGCTATAATTTGACAAGTGTGAAAAGAAAGTATTTGAAATTTTTCATAATTTTTATCTTGACTCATGTTTTCAATTTATTAGGTTAAATAAAATACATTAATAATATCACTGTTTTTCAGTAAAAAGAAGCAGATTATATTTAGTTATATATGTGACATGCTTTTCCTTCTTTTGGTTAGTAGTAATATAGGCCATAACAATTTTCATCTAAGAATTTTTTCTATTAAAAAGTTTTTTGTGTGAAATTGTATTCATTACCTTGAAGCTTTTAATACATACTTTTAAAATACCAAATAATATCTTAGTTAATTCTAGTTATTCAGCATATTTAATAAGGGAAGACATGATAAAACACTCTTCCAGGAAGTTTTGAGAATTATGTTATGAATTATACTTTTAGAGATTAATTGAAGAAATAACATTTTAGAGTATAGTATGTGCCATAAGAGGCACAAATTGAAGATAGGGGATTCACAGAAGTGTCTGAGAATGTTTTATGAAGGGTGTATCATTTTCCTACATTTGGAAAAAGTTTTGTTGGGGGTATTCTAGGCAGAGGAAATATTGTAGCTTTGTTTTTCAATAAGACATGCTAGAAATGTCAGAAGTGTTTGGCGAAAAGTTCATGAAAAGAGGTGTAAGGAGACAAGATTGGAATCTTTATGTACGCTTGGGGATACTGAATGGTAGGCTACTTAGTTTGGGGTTTTTCTAGATAAATGGAGATTCATTTAATATTTTTGAGCTGGAAATAGATGTGTTTAGAATTGTTTGGTATGATGAATTTGGAAACTGTGCAAATAAAGTTGTGGGACCCTGGAAGACTGTGTGGAGAACCCTTAAACTACTGAAATGGAGCTCCCTTTCAGTCCAGCGATCCCACTTTTAGGAATCTACTCCAAGGTTAGAAAAACTCTAATCCAAAAAGATACCTGTACCTGGAAGTTTATTGCAGTACTATTTACAATAACCAGGATATGGAATAACCTAAATGCCCCCAAATAGATGAATGGTTCAGAAAGCTGTGGTATATGTACACGATGGGATTGAATACTATTATTCATCAATCAAAAAAGATAAACTTATGTCATTCACAGCAGTGTGGATGAAGCTAGAAAGAATCATGCTAGCAGAAATAAGCCAGAAAGAAAAAGATGCAATACTGAATGGTCTCACTTATATAAGGGACAAAGGGAAAACAATTTAACAGAATGCCACGGACTGGCCAGGCCAGGGCGCAGGCCGCAGGGAACCAGGGCTCAGCTGGGGCAGGAAAGACACAGGTCCGGCAATTGGCAAACAGATACACTCAGTGAGCAGTGAATCTGCTGCTTTATTTGAGATTTCAGTCAGCATATATAGTGTTTAAAAGAATTACTTCAACATTCCATGAGTACATGAAGTCAATATCTAAACGGAAAGACAGAAATCAGTATCTCAGTGGAAAACAGATCTTCATTAGATATTACAAAACATTTCCAAGCAATCATCTTTTTAGAAATCATGACAGCTAAACTGATTAATGGTCACCATGATTGTCTCCTGTCTGCAAAGTTATCTAGTTCATCAGGTTTCACTGCCTAAGGTGCATTGCTAACACTTTTGTAATTCCTTTACCAAAAGTTCTTCCACAATGGATGTGAATTATTCTCCCAATTACAATGAAGTGATCTGACGGCAGGGCCCCCAATTGTTTTAACTGAATTGTTTTAGTAACCGTGCATCATATGACTTCAGCAACTCCAACACCTGGGGTCTGGGGAGCTACGCCTCAAGGGTCCCCTGCTATGCAGGTCAGCTCCCAATACATCCCTCCTGCGGAGGGCAGAGAGCTAGCCTGTGAAAGCTTCGTTTCACAAGACCCCCATTTCCAGGTCAGCTCTCACAGCAGACAAGGTAAATTTATAACTAATTTTTAGCAAAATTGAAGTATAGAGCATGGGGGGTTATATCAGGGGAGGGGAAGGGCACAAAAGACTGGGAGAATGGTTCAAGGGTGATAGGTAGTGGGAGAGTCTTGGGGTTGATAACCATATAAAATAAAATAAATAATATAATAAATAATTCAGAAAAAAGTTGTGGGAACATTTGAGGCAACTGTTCAAATCCCTTAAGAGTCGATGAGAATCTTGCAGGGTGCGGTGGCATGGGCTTGTAATCCCAGCTACTTGGGAGGCTGAGGGGAGGCTGAGGGCTAGGATTCACTTGAGTCTACAGATTTGAGACAACCTGAGGCAGCATAGCAAGACCTCGTCTCAAAAAAAAAGAGTCAATGAGAATCTGAATCAAGATACTGAGAACCATCTGTGGGTATAATCAGTGGGACTTTGTTAGCTGCTTACCTACCAAGAAAGGGAGAAGGGAGAGTCATTGAACTCAAGTTTTGAAGTTGAAGTTGGCCATTGAGAAATGGTAGCACTTTTAATGTAAATAAAAAAAAATATGAGTGTTGAGGGGACTATATAATGGCTATCCTTGCGGAGATGCCACACGGCATCTGGAATGTTGTGATAGCATGGAAATGCAGTTGATCCTTGCACAACACAAGGGTCATGAGCACCAACACAGCTGACCCCCCTCCAGAGTCAAGTATAACTTTTGGCTTCCCAAATTTAACTACTACAAGCCTGCTGCTGACCAAAAGCCTTATCAATAGCATGATTGGTTAGCACATGTTTTGTATATTGTATAATTGTATAGTACTAGAGAAGAGAAAAATGTTGCTAAGAAAATCATAAGGGAGAAAAAATAAATGTATAGTATTGGATGTTATCAGTACCTTAAGTTTACATTGTCTCTTTTACAGGAAGATCTAAGTGTAAATGGATCCACACAGTTTTAGCCCATGTTGTTCAGGGGTCAGCTGTAACTGACTTTGTAGTTGTTTTCAATGGTAAGACTTAAATCCATCCACAAATGGGGAAAGAATTATAGAAATATGAGGATGCCAGAACCAGATACTTAGGGAACAGGTACCAGATGATACTAATTCACTTCTGTTGATTTTGTTAGTATGTATGTATGTTTGTGTGTGTGTGCATGTATGTGTGCATGTGTGTATGCATGTATGCTTGTATGTGTGCATGATCTTACATCTTTGTATACCCCATAATTCTCCTACCACCATATTACATGATTACTTGTGCCCATCCCTCACCTAATTTTGCCCTCTCTCCCTCTCACTCTCTTGCTGTATGCTTCAGCTCTCTAATCAGCTTGTTAGTTTTAACTTCTTGTCCTTTATTTGGTTTCTCTATATCCACACATACAAGTAAGACCATTGGTTATTTATCTTTTCTTCTAATTTTGTCTAGCATAATTCCTTCCAGTTCGACCCATGTTGCCTCAAAGTTCTCTTCCATTCATAATGACTTCTTTACTTTATAGTATAAGTGGAACCATAACGTGGAAACAAGAAAGGGTCTATCAAAAAGCATGGGAACCTCCAGAAAAATAAGTGAGCAAAAAGTTAGTGAAAGGGTTGCTCTAGTGCGGTACTTCTCAAAGTGTGGTCCTCAAACCAGCAGCATTGCCATCAACTGGAAACTTGATAGAAATACACATTCCTGAATTTCATCTCAGATATGCAGAATCACAAACTGCAAATGAGGCCAGCTAACATTTCTAAGTTATTCAAATGATTCTGATGGACTAAAATTTGAAGAAAATGATAATACTGTACCAACTGAGTACTATCAAGAGTTCAGTAAGTAGGAGTCTGAGAAAAAAACTTAGGTTGAATAGCTAAAGTTCCATTTGCATACATTTACTATCTTTATATAGGTAGCAACCAAATTGCAAGTTTTTAGATGATTAGGGGTCAGAAAGTGATCCCAGTAGCTCTGTATTACCTTTTTTCAAAGTTTTAGAGGCAAAAAGGAGGATGGATACTTCTCTGTATTCCAGTTCCATTATCATTTGTTGAAAAGATAATTTTCCCCCACTAAGTTGCCTTGACACCAAGTATTGCTAAGTATTGGTATTCTATTACATGAAAATACCACAGGCTGTTTATCCATTTATCTATCTACTTTTTCATAAACCTTTCTGGTTTTTTTGTTTTGTTTTTGTTATAGTGAATATAGCTTCTAGGAACATTCTGTAAAAGTTTTCTTGTAAACTTGTTTTTGTTTTTCATTTCTCTTGGTAATTTTATAAGGAAATACTCAGCTATTTTCCAAAACAATAATTTTATACTCCCATCTGCTGTATATGAGAATTCTACTTATTTTATATCTTTGCTGCAACTCTTGTATAGGTAGCTTTTTTGATTTCTGCATTTGAATGTTTATGAATGGCATCTCATATATGTTAAACTTCCTGGGTAACTAATGATATTGAGCATCTTTTCATATGCTTGTGGACCATTTGTGTATCTTTTGTGTCTAAATCATTACTCCATTTAAAAAAGTTGGTTTGTCTTACATACATTAAGTTCTCTTTATACATTGTGTGTGTGTGTGTGTGTCTGTGTCTGTCTGTCTGTCTGTCCCCGTCCCTGTCTGGCTTACCTAATTTGCCTTCCTTGAGGACTAGTTTTAAATTTTAATAGATTCCATTTTTTCACTTTTTTCTTTTATTGAATTATTCTTTTCTTTGAATTCTCTATTTACCTAGGAGCAGTGAAATTTTTCAAGAGGTTTTATAGATTTAAGTTGCAGTGTATTTTGATTTCATTTTTATGTCTATTGTTAGGATGTTAACATGTTAGAATGTTTATTCCAGTTCCATTATCATTTGTTGAAAAGATAATTTTCCCCCACTAAGTTGCCTTGACACCAGCATACACCTGTGCTGTTTACATACATACCTGTTTACATATTATACATATGTGAGTCTCTTTTCTGGACTCTGTTCCACTCCATTGGTCTCTGTTTCTTTCCTTACATCAACACTAAGCTGTTTTGATTATCTACTTGGTATTAAGTTTTGAAGTCAGGTAGTATAAGTTCTCCAACTCTTTTTGAAAATTATTTGGTTATTCTAGATTATTACATTTCCAGATAAATTTTCAAAGCTGGCTTTGTTTCTGAATCTAACCAGATTACTATGGGTTTGATTGGTATTGTATTTAACTATAGATCCATTTTGGAGGGGAGAACTATGTTCATTTTTCGAAAGATCACCTTTTGACTTTTTCCCCTTTATTTTCGTTTTCTACTAATCTTAATTTTTTGATATATTCTTTTTTATAGTTTAAAATGCATAGACAATGATTTTAGATTTTTCTGTTCTAAGATAGTATTGTGTAGTATCTCTGAACAGTGCCTTTATTACACCATACATGTTAATGTGTTTCTGTTTTCATTCAGTTCAAAATATTTTTCGATTTTCTTTGTGATTTCTTTTTTACCTATGATTTTAAAGAGATGCATCATTTCATTTCCAAAATATTGGATACTTTTCTAATAATCTTTATATTAATTTGTAATTTTGTGATGTTCTTTTAAGTTTCTGGAAACTTATTTTGTGCTTCAGCATATGGCTGTCTTAGTGAATATCCAGATGCGCTTGAAAGGAACATACTCTTTTGTTGGATAAAATGTATAAATGACAGTAACATCTGTTTAATTGGTAGTGCTGTTCTGACTACTAGTTTTCCACTATTGAGAGAGAATTTTTGAACACTCTAAATAATAATAATATATTTATCTGGGTTTTTTCCCCATGTTTTTTGTTTTATCACCTCTCTTTACTAGGTATATTTGTGTCTGTTGCTCTAGGATTTACAGTATGTATCTTTATATTATACCATTTTGTGTGTAATGTAAAATCTTACAACCGTATGCTTCCATTTCCTTCTTGTATCTACTATTTTCAGATTTGCTCTACATTTGTTTTAAATCTCAGAATGCATTTTTGGTGAAAAATTTGTTTTTAAATAAGTTTACAAATAAGGAGATAAAAATTATATCTTCTTACATAGTTATCATTTCTGGCATTCTGCTGTGTGTAGTTTCAGCTTTCTCCTGTCATTTTCTAGCCTTAAGAACTTTCTAATATTTCTTGTAATTGATCTGCTAACAATGAATTTTCTGTTTTTGTGTTTCTGAAAATATACTTTTTGAACATTTTTCAAATGTTTTGAAAGATTTTCATATTTTCATTTTTAAAGATGTTTTTATTGAACACAAAATTGCAGATTGATTGGTATTTGCCCTCCCACTCCCCAGGTATATTAAAGATAACAGTCTATTGTCTTCTGGCATGCATTGTTCCTTATTTCAGACTTTGACAACCCCCCATTTTTGTTATTTGCTCTTCCATATATATCTTTCTCTGCTTAATTTCAAGATTTTGTCTTTATCTTTGCTTTTCAGGCATTTGATTATAATGCCTTTGTGTCATTTTCTTTTGTGTTTAAATGCACAAGATTTGTTGAGCTTCTTAGATTTGTGAGATTATAATGTTCATTTTTAGATTTGTTTTAGATTTGTAGTTTTTGAGATTTGAAATGAACTTTTAAATTTTTTGTTTGTTTGTTTGTTTTTAAACTGAAGTCTACTTTCTCACACAGGTGCAGCAAACACATAGACACTCCCCATTTACCCTCAGCCTCTGCAGTGACTTCCACACCCAGTATTGTTCTCAGTTCTCTACTGACTTCAGTATTCCTGGATTGATTGATTGATTGGTTTATTTCAGATGAATTATTTTTCTTTTCTTTTTAGATTGATTGCACACACACATATTGTACATTGTTGTATACCCCAAGGTTCTCCCACTACCTTGTCACCCATGAACCATAATCTTAATCTGTGTGCCCATCCCTCCCTCAATTTTACCCCTCCTTTGCTCTGTGCTTCGGTTCTGCTAAGTTTAAGTTTTACTCCTCCTTTTGTTTGTTTTCCCTATTTCCTACATATAGATGAGATCATCCAGTAGCTCTCTTTTTCTCCTAGCTTATTTACACTACCATGATTCCTTCTAGGTTCATCCATGTTATCACAAATACATCAAATTTGACTTTTTTATTGCTGATAATATTCCATCATGTAAGTATACCACACCTTTCTGATCCATTCTTCTGTTTTGGGACATTTGGATGTTTCCATACCCTAACTATTGTAAATAGTGCTGCGATAACCATGAGTACAGGTGTTCTTTTGAATTAGTGTTTTTGTATCCTTCGGGTAGATTCCCAGAAGAGGAATTATTTGATGGATGGAATGATAGTTTCATTTTCAGTAATTTGAGGGTCCTCTTCACAGCTTTCCACAGTGGCTGGACCAGTTTGCATTATCACTAGCACTGTAAAAGTGTTCCTTTCTCTCCACATCCATGCCAGCACTTGTTGTTGCCTTTTTGTTTTGTTGTTTTGATACAGACCATTCTTACTGGTATAAGAATGGTATCTCATTGTGGTTTTGATTTGCATTTCCCTGATTTTAAGTGATGTTGAGCACTTTTTCATATGCCTTTTAGCCATTTGTATTTCTTCTTTGGAGAAGTGTCTTTTTAGCTCTTCTCCCCATTTTTTGACTGGGTTTTTTGTTTTGCTTTTGTTATGTTACTTATGTGTATTCTCTGTGGCTCTTTGATATCGGAGCCCTGTCAGTTGAGTGGAGTACATACACTTTTTCCCATTCGGTTGGGTGTCTCTTTATTTTGATTACTATTGTCTCATTTGCTGTTTAGAATCTTTTTAGCTTCATATAGTCCCAGCTGTTTATATATCCCTTTATTTTGTTTGTATAAATGTGTCCTGGAAAATGTTTCTGTGGTGTCGGTCATGTTTTGCCCATGTTTTCTTCTATATATTTTATGTTCTCAGGTCTTAGGTCCATGTCTTTTATCCATTTTGGGTTGGTTTTTGTGTATGGTATGAGGGAGTAGTCTAGGTTCATTGTTTTGCATGTAGCAGTTCACTTTTCCAGCACCAGTTATTGAAGAGCCTATCCTTGTTCCAATGAATGTTTTTTTCCCTATTGTTGTAGATTGGTTGATCATACACGTGTGGCTTTTTTTCTGAACTATTTTGAGAGTGCAATCCTCCCTCCATTCTCTCTCCTTTTGGTCAGGAGGGCTTTGGTTATTTGAGGTTTTTCATTATTCTATATGAATTTCAGTGGTATTTGTTCTGTTTCTTTAAAGAATTTCATTGAGATTTTTTGGAATTACACTGAATATGTAGATTGCTTTTGGTAGGATGGCCATTTTGATAATGTTGATTTTCCCAATCCATGAGCAGGGGATGTCTTCCATTTCTTTGTCATTTTCTGTTTCTTTTAACAGTGTTTTATAGTTCTGCTTATATAGGTCTTTAACATCTTTTGTTAAGTTTATTCTCAGGTATTTAATTTTTGTGGGTACAGTTGTAAATGGAGTGTTTTTTTTTAATTTCCTTTTTGAACTGATTTTTTTGCATATAAAAAAGTACACAATTTTTGTTTGTTCATTTTATAACTGGCCACCCATACTGAACTAGTTTATTATTATCATTAGTTTTTCTGTAGAGTTTTTATGGTTTTCTAAAAACTCTTTTAGATTATCATGACATCTGCAAATAATGATTATTTTACTTTTTCTTCCCCTCTTTGGAGTCCTTATGTCCTTCTCTTGCCTTATTGCTCTCGCTGTGACTTCCAGTCTCATGCTGAAAAGCAGTGATCAGAAAGAAAGACTACTGATAGTCTTTCTTCTGGCTGTGA
>PVHY01029267.1:0-14442 GCA_004024945.1 Uropsilus gracilis | reverse complement strand
AAAAAAAAAAAAAAAAAAAAAGAATAAATAAATTAATTAAACAAACAAACAAACAAATAAATAAATAAATAGGTAAATACATAAAAATGAAGAAGCTAAGACCTGGAGCCCTCAAGCAGCTGTTTAGTAGGCTATCTGGAACTCTGCTGTTCAAGCCCACCCTCAGACCCTCTCTGCTCTGCCAGGGCAAAGGGCTTTGCTTCTTAGTGTTGATTTTGTTAAATTTTGTTTGGCTTTTTTTAGAAATTGTGGACAATTTCAAACATATTCAGAAGTAGAAAAATTCATATTGTGAAACTCTCTTGCTGTATAGATGAGAGTGGCACACTCTATTTGGCCTATCTTTATGCCATTTTTATTTCCTCTATTTCTTTGTTTTTATTCTATCTTTTTATTCCCCTACAACTGTTTAAGGTAAGTATCAGCATCCACGTTGTCTTACCAATAAAATGCTTCCACATAAAACTCTATGTGATAGTTTAAAACAAACACGTATGCTACTAGCATACCTAACAAAATGAGCAATCAACCTTCATATCATCTAAAACCTAGTTATTACTTATTTTTATCTGTCTCAAAGCTGTCTTTTTACTGTGGGTTGGTTTGAATTGATATCCACATAAGATCTATACATTGACATTGCATTGTTAAGTGTTGTTTCTCTCTCTCTCTTTTTTGAGACTTAGTATCCCTATTTTTGCCCATGGAACTGCAGGCTCATGTTGCCCGGGTACCACAGACTCAAGCAATCCCCAGCCTCAGCTTCCCAGGTAGCTGGGATTACAGGTGCACGCCACCACGCCCAGCTATAGTTTTTTGGAACTATGTCTCGCTACGTGACCCCCGGCGGGACTCGAACTGTGATCTCTGGCCCCGGCCGCGTCTTCCTAGGTTGTTGCTTACAGGCATGTGCCACCGTGCCCAGCCCAGTTCTTCTTTTTTGGCTTAACGATTTTGTTCACGAAAAACAAGGTCATTTGCTCTTGTAGAACGTGCCACATCTGGGTTATTGCTTCCCCTGTGGAGTTGCTTCCTTGTTTCTAGACACCTCTAGTTACTTCTGATTGGCGCGTTCTAGCATCTACTAGGTCTGCAATTAGACCTAGAAGCTTGATTAACTATAGATTCAATTTACATAGAAAAAAATAGTTTATAAAAATATAGTTTACTTCCCCCTGGGGGTGGTGGTGTGCGCCTATAGTTCAAGTGCTGGGAGGCAAGAGGCCTGGGATTGCTTGAGTTCTAGCTTTTGAGACGACCCCGGGCAACATAGTGAGACCTGGTCTTGAAAAAGCAGCTGGGTGCCGTGGCAGGTGCCTGTAATCCCAGCTACCTGGGAGGCTGAGGTTGGGGATTGCTAGAGTCCATGGATTGAGACCACCCCAGGCAACATAGTGAGACCTAGTCTCTTAAAAATATATATATATATTTATATATACATATATGTATAGTTTACTTCCAATGGCACTGTTTACTGAAACACACAATGTCTGTTTGTTCTGATTTCAATAATGTTAAGATTAATCAGTGGGTCCAAGGGTGTCAGTTTCATTTCTCCACCAGCTTTTACACCATGGTTTTGGATATCACTGTTGCTTGTTGTCTAAAAGATCTATAATTTCACTGGGAGTTAGACAATGTGATTCTCTCATGCTCCCATTCATCTGTGTTTATTTAACTGGAATATTCTTTTGTTGTTTTTTTTTTAGACGAGGTCTCTCTGTCTTTGCCCAGGGAACCGTAGGCTCCCCATTACCCTGGATAGCCCAGACTCAAGCAATCCCCAGCCTCAGCTTCCCAGGTAGCTGGGATTACAGCACATGACACCACACCCAGCTATTTTTTGAGACCAGGTCTCATGTTGCCACAGGTGGGTCTCGAACCTGTGAACTCAAGCATTTCCCAGCCTCGGCCTCACACTCTGAAGGCTGTGATTAAGGGGGTGCGCCATGTGGCCGGCTGTCTGTGAAACTCTTAAGGAAAGGTCTGTGTCTGCTTTACCTTTAAAAGGACAGTTTCAAGATAGACATGTATGTCACAAACTGAGCATTTTGTCCTTATTTCCAGTTGTTGTTGTTGTTGTTTTTTTTTTTTGGAGACTAGGTCTTGCTATTTTTTGCCCTTGGAACCACAGGCTCACGTTGCCTGGGGTACCACAGACTCAAGCAACCCCCAGCCTCAGCTTCCCTGGTAGCTGGGATTACAGGCGCATGCCACCAAGCCCAGTTTTTTTTTGGGGGGGACTTAGTCTTGTTACATGCCCCCAGCGGGACTCAAACCGCAATCCCTGGCCCCAGCCATGGCTTCCTAGGCTGCCACCTACAGGCATGCGCCACCATGCCTGGCCTTCTCCTTATTTCTTAAGCAACTGGATTAACTTGAATTGTCTTTGAGAGTGATATTATTTTTGCTGTTGTGTTTTACCTTCCTAGTTAAAGAGCAAAAATACAGATTATCATTTAATTTTAGCAGGTGGAGGCAGAAAAGCATATCATCTCAATGGATGCAAAAAGGCTTTAACAACAATGAGTACCTTTTAGTATAAAACACCAGATAAACCTGGAAGTTGAACAGAGCTTCCTCAGCATAATAAAGACCATATATAAAAACCCCATAACTTGCATCGTACTCAATGATGAAAGATGAAATATTAAAAAAAAAAGTTAAAATCATGAAAACAATGAAAGTTGGGGGAGACAAAAAACAGGTATAACAAGTGGTGAGAGTAGTGTCATCCTGGACTGGGTCCTAGGCCAGGAGTAAAAAGTTGTAAGGGAATAGTTCAGTCAATAGGAAACTTTGAAATGCACCTTGGCTTGTATATACAAGTATTAGTATTAAATGCTACATTCGTTAAAAATGTTACATTTGTTCATTTTAGTAATGTTATGTGGTTGTGTTAAAGAAAGTCGTCTTTCCTAGGAAGTACACTCTGAAGTATAAGGGGCCATTGTGTTTGCAATTACTCTTAAATGATTCACAGCAGGGAAAAAAAATAGAGTGAATGATTGATGAAGCAAATAAAACAGATGCTAAAAATGAATGAATCTGGATCAAAGACACAGAAGGAAATCGTTGCACTGTTCTTAGAACCCTCCGGTGTGAAATAAAAAGTAAGAAACAGCATTTCAGTGATGGTTAGTGACAGAAAGCCTCTCTTCTCAATGATCAGTAGAGGTGATGTAGCTAGCAAGAGTAACCAGAATGTGACCTTGACTGAGTGAGTTTAGGGCTTTATGACTTACATTTTCTCTATCAATAAAACAATTAGATATTGACTCTCTTAAGTACTAATCTATATTTGTGGTGCACTAATGATTTGTTAGCGCTGAAAATCTTCCAAACATGGGAGAAAACCACAAGGCTAACGTCTACTCAATTGATTTTTGCGATGTAAATATATATAGTAAAAGCAAAGGAAAAACAGTTGATTTTGTGGTTTGTATTAGTCAGGGCTGATGTTTGAAGTGCAGAAATTCGACTCAAACTTGCTTCATTCAACAGGTATTTATTGACCGCCTAATGTCTCAGTCCATTTTATTCATGTTGGAGATACAATAAAAAACAAAACAGGAAAAAAGCCCAGTGCTTTTGAAGCTTCCAGTCTGGTGGCTAAAAACCAACCAACCAACCAACCAACCAACCAACCAACCAACCAACCAACCAACCAACCAACCAACCAACCAGTAAAGTTATTAAATAAAGAAAAGGTCTGCCCCGTCAGATGGTTCATGCAACCGGTGCATGATCAACAGCCATACTCCCTTCAATGACATGTGATAACGGGAGAATTCATGTATGTAGCTCACACATCTGTGGTGGCTGGACCAGCTCTGCTGATCTTGGCTGAGCTTGCACGGGCATCAACAGTGGCTGGGACTTTACTCCAAATGCCTCTCAACTTCCCTGGACTTCTGACAATAGCAGAAGCCTTTGTTAATATCATGCCTACCTATATCCCAGAGGCCAAAATTGATCACCTGGTCAAGCCTGAAGCCAAAGAGTAGGAAGTATACTTTCCTAATGGACGTGGGGGATGCTGCAATTCTGAGGGTGAAAGTTGTGGATACAGGGAGCTGAAGATTGGAGCTCATTAGGTCATCTGTCACCATTGTGACTCTCTCTCTGTCTGTCTGCCACTAGTCTCTACTTCCTTTTTGGTGTGTGTTCTTAGCAACACTTTGCCCTGAATTCCTAGGATCCAAGCATTGCAACATTCAAAGAAAAGGAAAGTGACATTTGTTCTTTCAGTTTCATCTGGTAAATCTCCAAGAAGGATGTTTTTTGGGTCCCTACTTAGGTTAAAGTTCAATATCTAGGAACAGTTGCTCTAATATTATGGTCACGGTGCTGGAATGCCCGGCTCTGAAAGTGCCCTGCTGTGCCACATGGCTACCTCTGCACTGGCCACTGTGGGTAACAGGTCTTCCAGAAGCACATAGAATCTGAGAGGTGGGGGTTTATGTTGTCCAACAGAAAGAAGGCAGTAGGGGTGGCAAAAAGAGATGATTTTCTTATGAACACGCAGCGTTTTAGAACTTGTTTGTGTAATAATATTTTCTTAACAAGGAAGTGAGATGACCTTTAGCACTTTGCTCTTTTTAGGGGGACTGTTACATGGAAATAGTTTTCATATTGCTCATTTAGGACAAACTGTAACTGCGAACAGAAGTAGGTTTAAGGTAGTGTTGGTTCCTGCTAACGTTTTATTCACAGACTTCAGTGGGCAGTATGTTAAAAAATGAAACCTGCACATTTGAATTAGTGTGTTTCATGATGTAGCAGTAGAACCAAGCTGTGGCCAGTGGCATTATCAGCATGACTGACAATGGTGCACCCACCCCATGATGCAGCTAAATCCAACCGACCTCCTTGGATCACAGGGGTACGTTCTTGCTGGTGAATGCCTGAGGATGGGCTCACGATATGCTTCTTGACAAGGTGGGAAGGAGTTTCTGGAAGAAGCTCCTTACCTCTTAGAAAGAAACATAAAACTCTGGACTTGGGTGTTTGAGGATGTGATGCTGTGACTTCTGGTGGTTGTGAGAAGAGGTAGCTGACACTCCAATGATGAGGTGGGAAGAGGTAAAGACCTTGTGTCCAGGCTGAGCCACTGAATGAATCAACTCTGGAGCTGATCTTCCTGTAGACTTTTCTGTTGCTGCTATAATTGTGCGCTGGTGAAGACCTCCGAATGGAAACAAGGAATTACTTAAAGTTTTCTGGAACCTTGTTCTTACTTGTGTTTGTGTATTTAACAGGAGATGAACTAGGACACTACCTAGATACTCATCCTTACTGTTAAAACAGACTCCCATGACATGTATATGACATGCTATGACATGTATAGACCACACGAATCATGCTTTTAACAACTGGATTCTTAGACCCAGCCTAACTCTGGCTCCATATCTATTCTTCTACTTTGCCAAATCCATCTGATCTACCTTGTATTCTTTTGAAAAATGATTTCACATGTCTGTGTTATGCTCCAATTTGATAACAGCTACATGAAAATAAAAGTATTCATTTGACTTAGAGGTCCTTTCTCTCCCTCTCTCTCTCTGAATGATAAAATGTTCCTCCCTCATCCCCCATGAATATTAAAGTTGAGGGAAGAGTGTTACTCTCGGCAGAATGGTATATTTCAATCTGTCTTATTTTTGTGCCTTCATTCACTTCAAGTAGCCAGCTTTGAGCTGTTGTAGCTTTGTAGGGTTGATCTATGTCTTTATTTATTTAGTCATTTTCTCACTCACTGTTGTGTGTGTTGCTGCTAATGTCCTCTACTGCTAGCATCTTCTTCAGAGAGTGTTGAGGTGAACCTCGCCCGAGGATAGTTCTTAGACTACAACAGAACCTCTTATATCTCAGTTCTTCTTGGAATGAACAGATGTGTTGGATTTTTACTCATGACATGGCTACACCACTCACCCTTAAAAACTAATCAATAAGCAGCTCTTTTTCTACAGCATTTAATGTTTCAATATCGATGAGATCCTCCTAGTCACAGGGGAAATCCCTGGTGAAGTGCTATAATCACTTACTCATTGTTTTCAAATGACACATGTTTCATTTTTAACATTAAAAAAGTGAATTTCCTTTAGTTCTGAAATCAGGTAGTCACCTCTGTGAGTCCTTGATAAGAAAGTTGCTTTTTTTTTTTTTTTTTTAAATTAGGACCTTTTAAATTTCACTGCAAAATTATGCTGAAAATAGTTACCATGTATCTACCTCCCCACTGGCCACACCACAGAAGTACCTTTGTTACAGTGGATGAGTCTACGCTGACATTTCATTATCTTTTTTTTTTTTTTTTTGAGACTAGGTCTTGCTATTTTTTTGCCTGTGGAACTGCAGGCTCTCATTGCCCAGGGTACCGCAGACTCAAGCAATCCTCAGCCTCAGCTTCCCAGGTAGCTGGGATGACAGGCACGCGCCACCACGCCCAGCTAGTTTTTTGGAACTAGGTCTCGCTAAGGGCCCCAGGCGGGACTCGAACCGCGATCCCTAGCCCAGGCCACTTCATAGGCTGAAGCTTACAGGCACGAGCCACCGTGCCCGGCCTGACATTTCATTATCACCCAAAGTCCATAGTTGATGATAGCTCACTTAGTCCTGAGCTATGGGTTTAGCAAATATAAAGTAGCCTGTATTTCTTATTGTAATATCATCTAGGATATTTGCTTTGCCCTAGAAAGCCTCCATTTCCAGCTATTCCTCCCTCCTCCAAACCCAGCCTCTGGAAGCCACTGGAATCTTTTTTTAATTGTCTCCATCCTTTTGTCTTTCCCAGGTTACATCGTTAGACTCTTAGAGCACGCAGCCCTTTCAATCTGACTTCTATCACTTAGTAACATGCCTTTAAGGTTCCTCCATCTCGCCTCTAGGCTTGCTAGTGCATTTCTTTTTAGTGATGAATAATATTCCCTTGCTGGCTGCACTGCAGTGTTTATCCATTCACTTACTGAGAGACATTTTGCTTGCTCCCAGGTTTTGTCAGTTATGAATAAGCTTCCAAAAATGCCTGTTTGTGGCACTTTGTGAGCAGAGGTTTCCAACTCCTTTGTGAGCAGAGGTAAATACCCAAGAGCACAATTTCTAGCTCTTAGGATAAGATGATTTTTTTTTTTTTTTTGAGACTAGGTCTTGCTATGTTGCCTGGGGTAGTCTTGAACCTGTGGAATCAAGTGATCCTTAGCCTCAGCCTCCCAGCTAGCTGGGATTATAGGCACGTGCCACCAGGCCTGACTAGGATAAGACGATTTTTAGTTTTGTAGGAAAGCAGGAAGGGATGCTCTGCTGATCAGTTTATTTCTGAGCAAGGAGTCATGGGCTGTGTCTTCAAAAGGGAAGAAGGAAGATTCTCTGAGGAGGTGCAAGGCAGTCTTATTCTGGTATCAACTGCTCTCCATTCACACCTCCAAGGGAAGCAGGAGAGAACAGAGACATTGGAGAAGACGTCCCCATAGTAGTCAAGATTGGTCCAGAGAAGCTGAACCACTGGGTCTGAGAGAGAAAAGGACTTTAATAGAGGGAGTTTAAACATCTTCTGTGAGGTTAGCTTCTGAGATATTTGGATGCTGGAACCTGAGTCAGCAAGCCAGATAGTTGGGAAAGAATAATAGACATGGCGGGGAAGAGCAAGTTCAAGGTGGCACAAATAGGATGACTTGGAGTCCTCCTAGTCTCTCACTGCCTTTGAGCTTTCCCAGTTGATGATGAGGAACCTCTAGGAGAATCTGGTGCCCTTCATCATGGAGCTCCATTTGCACGTTGCCCAGGAGGCAGAGTAGCTGCAGAAGAGATCCCAGGAGTTGAAGAAACTCCAGGCCCAGTGGGTGTTCATCTCCCCTCAAACCTTGGCAAAAATCACTCTCCTGGCACACGTTGGAAAAGAGATGGGGTGAATTCTTGAAAACATACTTCCAGTTTGGCTAAATTGACTCCATATCGTTTCTCATGCCCTCTGTTGTATGGTTGCATGCAAAACAAATGTGGGTAAACCTTAGAAACACAATGTTTAGAGAAAAAAATAACACACTGTGGAGTGACATGAATAATATGATACCATTTGTCTAAAGTCAAAAAGTCAAGGAAACAGCACTGTGTAGTGTTTATTAAAAACAAAAAGGAAGAAAGGATACACGCCAAGCTTGAATGACTGTGTCTGGGGGAAAGTGTGTGGTTTTCGAAATGGTAAGAAATTTAGAGCCACTTTTTAGCGTTCAGTCTTTTCTCTTCTTTAAAAGGAAGAGTTTTTAGATAGGTTGCTTTTTAAAATGCAGTACAACATTCACAGCATGAAATCAGACATATTACTTTTGTAATTGAAAAACTCCAGAGGTGATTCCTACGCCTTCTCTCCTTGTGAAAAGACAGTTATAGCCTGTTCTTTGCAGAAAGGAGAAGAATGGATGGCCTCGAGGGCAGGAAGAGGTTTGGAGGTGGGGGTCGGGATGGACTATCCCAGTGCACTTTGGAGGACTTCTAGAAGTCCTAGCTGATGCGAGGGAGCCAGTGGCTAGAGTCATAGATTGTGACATCATCACTAATATTCAAAGATTAGCTATCAGGAGATAGCTAATAGTGTTAGCTGTTCATTTACCTGTTAAAGATTGTTTTTTCCAGATGTGTTGCTGGGTTGAGTGAACACAGCCCCCTTGGGTCAATAGGGAAAACAGGAGAGTGTATTTGCACCACAACATCTCATCGCATCTACTACCCATTTGGTTTCTGTCTGAAGACATATCTAAGAATTTTGTATTCGTCTTCAGACCTTCTTAATTCTGAAGGAGATGGTCAGGATTTCTTTTCTTTCTTTTTTCTTTTCTTTTTTTTTTGAGACTAGGTCTCGCTTTTTGCCCATGGAACCGCAGGCTCTCGTTACCCGGGGCACCACAGACTCAAGCCATCCCCAGCCTCAGCTTCCCAGGTAGCTGGGATGACAGGCGCGCACCACCACACCCAGCTATTTTTTTGGAACTAGGTCTCGCTACGGGCCCCAGGCGGGGCTCGAACCGCTATCCCTTGCCCCGGCCGCTTCATAGGCTGAAGTTTACAGGCACGAGCCACCGTGCCCAGCCTAGGATTTCTTTTCTTTACCAACTAATAAGCACAGGGAAGAGAAAGTAAAGAATTTGACATGAGGCAAAATCTCTTTCTGAAAGCCAAGTGAGGAGGGAGTTCTTGTAGGTTCAGGGAAGCTACTTATTTCCTTCTGTTCCAAGCTTTCCTCAACACCTTTGCAGGAAGTGATTTCCCCTATTACTGAGCTGCTGGGAGCTATCTTTCTCGTGGCACCATTTGAATTATAGTTCTTTGTAGATATGTTCCTACTCCTACAAGATCAAAACTGCATTTGGCAGGACACGTTTACAATCACCGGGCACAGCAGTGCTGAGTACTTGTATTTAGTATATGTTCAGGAAAAATATTTGTACAAAGAATGAAAGACTCAGAAAGCTGATCTCGTTCTTTTTTCCCCATTATAATTTTTTATTTTTGGATTTTGTACAATACATGATTGCATAGTTGTTGATTCCCATGGGATGACCCCACCCCACCCCACCCCCTCTGGTCTCTGCCTCCTTTAAGAGAATTGTTTTCAACATCTTTTGATGATGACTTGGGTGGGTGAGGACAAGAACAGGGAGCAAACTTAGAATGATGAACATCTAGCTTGATATGAGATTTCACAGATTCATTAAGTTGTCATGTCAAGGCCAGGCATGGTGGCGCTTGCCTGTAAAGTGGCAGCCTAGGAAGCCACCGCCGCGGCCAGGGTTCATGGTTCGAGTCCTGCTGGAGGCATGTAGTGAGATCTAGTTCCAAAAAATTATAGCTGGGCATGGTGGTGCACGCCTGTAATCCCAACTACCTGGGAGGCTGAGGCTGGGGATCATTTGAGTCCACATTACCCTGGGCAACTACTTGAGTCTGTGGTACCCCGGGCAAAATAGAGAGACCAAGACCTAGGCTCATCCCCCCAAAAAAGTCAAGTTACCAGAAAGTTTATTTATCAATTCATTAAATTCAGAATTCAGTCCTTTTATAAAAGTAAAGGAATTGTATTCTTTACAATAATGTTGCTTTTTAGTAAAGCGGCATTATGATCTTCTCATCAATGTTCCTTCTAACTCAGTCTCTCAATTGTAGTGAAGATAGTGGCCATTTTTAAAACTTACCTAGATGGTTGTGTTCTTTCATAAAGCATCTAGGAACCTCTTCTCAGTTCTGCATTTCACTCCTTTAGGCTTTCATTCCAGGTAATCAAGACCTTCACCTTTTTCTTTTTCCTTTTCTACTTATCTTGATTTTTTGACCTAGTCAATGAACATAACATTTGACCAAGTCAATGAACGTAACTCAACATTCTGCCTCCAGGCAGCAAGTTGCTTTAAGAATCTGGTTCCAGGAAAATATCTTTTATAGCTCATATGTGGAGTCTTGACGCTTTCTTTCTCCTTTCCTGTCTTTCTCCTTTTCTTTCTTCTCATGCCAAATAGCATCCTATTGTAAATATTGCTAAACATGATGATCCACAAGTCAAAAATTAGCATCCTTCAGGTATCACTCAATGCTGTTCACCTTGCCAGCTGCGCCAACTATCATTCCCAAGTGACTTAGTTCAGATTGGGTTAAAATTTATTGTAGAATTCCAACTGTGTGTGAACTATGGTGCTAAATCAAATACAAAAATCCGAGAAAATCCATACCTGCAAGGAGCAAAATAGTTATCTTTCTAAACATAACTTGCATGGAAAATTTTATGTGGAAATATAGTCCAGGGAGAAGATCTTCAAATATTTCTACTCGTAATAGGTGCTTATCTGGTTGTCCATCACCATATATTTATATATTTTCCTCCTGGAATCCATTACATCATCCATACTCCTTTAACTTGAAATATTCTTTCCTTTTCCTGCTTCTGCCTGTGGTAAACGTCACTCAGGTTTAAGAGTTAGCTCAAACATAATAGTGTTCTAATTCACTTTTTTGACTTCTGATACAGCAGTAAAGCTGTCGGAAGCCTCTTGAATGTGGTAACTACTTCTTAGTGGTTCTTTACCCATAATAGGTCTTTTATGCATCATCGTCATTATTATTATTTTATTTTTTAATGAGCAGCAGACACCTCTTACTGACTGCCGCCTGCACATCCAACACAGGGAGAGAAAACTGACTTCGGGTATTTGTTATATATCCCAATCAAGAGTCAATGGACCAGTGTTGCTGACTCTCAGGCAGGCCGGAGGGGAGAAAGGAGAAACTAGATTCTAGTCTCCCAGTCATCTGCCTTAGGCCAGAAAGAGTTTATGTTTCCCTCTATTTTTAGAAGACTATTTCCCTTTCCTATTTAAGGGAGGGGGATCACACCTCCTCCTATGAATGTGAGCACTCCACCCACCTCCCTTGTTTTTTTGCCCCAAACAATGAACCCTTGGCTAAAGGCTGGTGAGGAGGGCTTTCCAATATTGTTTTATTGTTTCCTACACTTTTTTTTTTTTTTCAGTTGAGAGGCTGGGTGAAAAGTTGGCTTCATTAAGTATATTCTTTAGGGCTTATACTTCTTAGCAGTGAAAAAATATCAAGAGGAAACTGAAATCAATGGTGAATGGCCAAAAACAAAGAACAAATGTACTCCCTAGAAGAAACTTTCTGACTTTACAAACCAAACTGCTTTTATTCTTTGGCTTCCAAAGTCCATAAAATGCTTCTAAGCAAAATTAACTTCCAAGTCCATAAAAAAGTGATTTATCATTTACAATGTGACATTTATAGTACCCCTTCTTGGTCTTGGCTTGGTGAAACTGGGAGAAAGGTGTGAAGACTTCCAGTCCTTGAAGATGGCTAATGATATAGTATATCCCTACTTATGTTCCTGAAATCAAAGTCTGCTGTTGAATTCACTTGAGTTTAATGAGTAAAGGGACTTAAGCACAATTTAACTTATAATGCAATTATTAAATAATTTAAATATTGAAAGTATCTAAATATCTTGTCTCTAATTAAATGAAACACTATCACATAGGAATTAATACTTAAATTTTAATACAAAATTGATTCTCAGGGCATTGAAGGTATTGTTATTTGTGCTCATGTGCTTTAAGGATGTGGATATGAGTTTTCATTTCTGCATGTTATCTTAAATTCTTTTTTGGAACAAAGTAGTCATAAGTAAATATAAAGATCTATTTTGTTCTGCTTTCCAATCCATGTGCTTATATATATATATATTGCGAAAAATGTTTTGGGTTAAATCTAATAAGGTACAGACATTGTATAACATTGGAAAGACAATTCAAATTAAAGGTAATATTTATTAGAAAGCCTATTGATTTGCTTCCATTTTATAAAAATTAAGATGTCTTCTTTTTCAATTTGTATCCTGCAAAAAAGGAAGCGGTCAGAATTTAAAAGAAAATGAACAAGTAACCTACAGCCTGATTTCTTATATTTGGTGATGATATAGCATAGACACTAAATTGAAGTTATGTAGTTATAGCAAGCCAGAATGTAGGTTTTACAAAGCTCTGTGCTATTTATCTTTGGTTACTACTAAGAGGACTAGGTAACTAGTGACTATGTGTAGATTACTGTTGGTAGCATGCAGTCTGCTGATTTTGCAAGTTTTATTGAGGGAGGAAAATGGAGACTGGAGAGAATGATTGCCTTTGGCTTTTGTTAGCTAGGTAATCACCGTAATGTTTGCTTTTACATTAACTGCACTGATTCAGGCTTCTCCAGGGAAAGAGTAAAAGTCAGCCAGTGGAGCAGTCTACAAGGAACTGCTGAAGGTTGTGCAGAGAATTCTCTAAGGATCTCAGGGTGGTGCCTTAGGGATTTTGCTGGATACTGAGCAACAAAAAAAAAGTGTAACCTTTCCTTCAAGTGGCTATTATGGGGCAGTTAAGCATGTGTCACATACAATAATTAGGGCAAAATGTAGGACAATGAGGAATTCCATGTGCGCACACACTCAAGCACCAGGGAGTTGAGCTAGGACAGTGGCAATAAGAGCAGAGAGCCCAGAGATGGCATGGTAGCACATGCCTGTAGTCCAAGCGCTGGGAGGCAAGAGGGCAAGGGTCACTTGATTTGGCAGGTTTGATACTACTCTGGGCAACATAGGGAGATCTAGTCTCAAAAAAGAAAAAAAAAGAAGAACAGAGAGCCCCAAACAGATGAATGAATCAGAAAGTTGTGATCTGTGTACACAATGGAATATTATTCAACCATGAAAAAGACAGACATAGGTCATTTACAGCAACATGGATGGAGCTAGAAGGGCTCTTGTTAGCAGAAATAAGCCAAAAAGAAAAAGGCAAAGAACTGGATGGTCTCACCTAGATGCGGGATAGAGGAGAACCACACAAACAAATGGGCAAGGATAATTTAAAACTGTCAGCAGAACTGAAGCACAGAGGAAGGGAGAAGGGGTGAAATTGGGGGAGGGATAGTCACAGAGATTGAGAAGATCGTTCACAGGTGACAAGGTGGTGGGAGAAGTAAAAGAACCTTGGGATAGACAATGATGTAAAATACATATACCAAAGAAAGCTAAAAAGAAAAAAAAAGAACAGAGAGGAAGTGTTGGTATTGAATTTTTTTAGAATATGGGACTTTAATGGTATGCTTGTTGGTTCTCTGATCTCAAGTATAAAGGGTGATGAGTTCCCATAACATTATGCTGTTTGGAAATCACTTGTGTGAAGGACACATTTCCTAAGTCTACCAAGGAGTTAGTTCATTCTTTTTATCATCAAAGAGAAGGTGAGGCAGGATGAGGGGAGATGCTAGAGTACTAAATCTATCACTACTTTGTTATGTGTTGCTAGGCAGAGTATATTTGATGTTGAATGAACAATGCTAGGGAAATTCAGTATGAGAAAGGAGAGAATTAAATCTATGTACTTCTAGAACACATTGAATAACTTATTGGCAAATGAATTAGTTAGGGAAAATAAGATAGTTTAGTAGATTATCAGGAAATACAAACAAACTTTGAAGGCTTGTAGGAGTGAGGTCAGATGCACACTTTGGAAAGCTGTATTTATGCTCAACCTTTCTCCAGGAAGGCTTTAGAACATAGTGTTTCAGGCAGAAGATGACTTAAAAAATTCCTTTATTGTATCTGCCATGCAGAGCAATGGAGAGAGTGGGAGAAAAAGCTGGAAATCTGCCAAGAGAGGATATGACAAGGCAAGCACTGAGTGTAGTGCATAGATGGATTCCTTAGGAAAACAGTATCTTCCACTCAAGAGCTTCAGCAGAAAGGGGAGCTAACATGGAGACGAGAACGTCCCTTTTGACAAATTAATGCATTTTGGTTATTTCAGGACCACTAAAACATGACCATTTGGAGTGCACTAAATAAGATGGCAGTGCCTGATTATGAATTTGTCTATATTAGAAAGTGTATCTAAAATGTATTTATTT
>PVHY01029266.1:0-14443 GCA_004024945.1 Uropsilus gracilis | reverse complement strand
ATAAGGGATTAATAACTCAGATCTACAAGGAACTCACACAACTAAACAAAAACAAAACAAGATGCCCAATCAAAAAATGGGGAGAAGAACTAAAAAGACACTTCTCCAAAGAGGAAATACAAATGGCCAGCAGGCACATGAAAAATTGCTCAATATCACTAGCAATCAGAGAAATGCAAATCAAAACCACAATGAGATATCACTTTACACCAGTAAGAATGGCCCACATCAAAAAAACAGGCAACAACAAGTGCTGGCGTGGATGTGGAGAGAAAGGAACACTCTTACACTGCTGGTGGGAATGTAAACTCGTCCAGCCACTATGGAAAGCAGTATGGAGGACCCTCAAACTCATGAAAATGGTATTACCATTTGACCCAGCAGTCGCACTTCTGGGAATCTACCCAAAGGAGACCTCAATGTGGGTACAAAAGGACACCTGTGCTCAGATGTTTATTGCAGCACTATTTATAATTGCAAGAACATAGAAACAACTCAAATGCCCCAGAACAGATGAGTGGATGAAAAAGATGTGGTATATATACACAATGGAGTATTACTCATCAATTAAAAACGACAAATTTGATGAATTTATAGACACATGAATGTACCTAGAAGAAATCATTCTTGCAGAAACGAGCCAGCTAGAAAGGGACAGAAACCAAATGGTTTCACTAATATATGGTCAACCAAATGAAACCACGCAAGGGGAGAGAGGGGACCAGCTGGAGTGGGCAGGGAGGGGAGGTGATGGTGTTGGGTGACCCCCACGGACTGAAATGATGTAAAAAAAATAGTAATAATAAAGCAGATATTGGTTAAAAAAATAAAATAAAATAAGTGAAAAAAGAAGAAAAATAGTTTCTGTTTGACTAAATAAATCTTTAATACTCTTTCAATTCTGAAGGATAGCTCACTATGTGGGTATTCTGTTTGGTTTTTCCTTTTAACACTTTGAAGATATGATCTATTTCTGACTTATATGTTTCTATTTAAAAGTCTATGGGGATTCATTTGTTTGAGAAAACCAAATTGTTTTCTCTCTTGATACTTTTGAGATGATTTTCTTTATCACTTTTGACAATTTGATTATAATGTGTTGTAGTGTGGGTCTCTAGGTTCTTCTTATTTGGTAATATTTGAATATCTTAAATATATTTGTAAGTTTCCCCAGGAAAGTTCAGTCATTATGTCTTTGAAAAAACATTATGTCCCATTCTCCCTCCTCTTCTCATTTTGGAATTCCTAGAACACATATATTGGTTCATTTGATGGTGTGCCATAAGTCTCTTGAAGGATCCTCACTCTTTTATTCATTCCTCTGATTGGATGAGTTCCACTATCCTGTCTATGAGTTTGTTGTTCCTTTATTCTGCTTTGTCAAGTCTCCCATGAGTCTCTCCAATGAGTTTTTTCAGTTCACTTACTATATTTTTCAAATCTGTGGTCTTTATTTGGCACTTTTTAATGTTTTCTATCATTTTGGGAATTTTTGTTGTTTTCATACATTGCTCTCCTGGCCTCAGTGAGTATCTTTATACATATTATTTTTAACTTCCCCACTGTTTTATTAGTATTTATTTCTGGAGCTTTCTCTCATTCCTTTCTTTGGAACATATTCTTCCATTTATTTTCTTTAACATTCTTTGTTCCTGCACAGTAGATTAAAATGCCAGCTCTTCCAGTGTCCTTATAGGACAGTAGTCTTGTAGAGCAGATCAGTTTTGTCCATCAGCCCAATGTGAGCTTTTGGCACCTCTTTTCCTTGTAAACATTAAAAGTGCTGTCTTTGTTGATAGTGGCTCTCAGCAGCTGAGGATGTGCCAAAATCCACCAGTGTCCCATATGGAAGATGGCAACCAGCAACTAAATGCAGGCTGATAAGAAGCTGACTGACAGACAAAGCTGGGAAAGTATATCATTAAGTCCTTCCCAAGAAAAGCCGGGTGTGGTGGTGCATGCCTGTAAGTGGCAGCCTAGGAAGCTGCAGCCAGGGTCAGGGATTGTGGTTTGAGTCCTGCAAGACCTAGTTCCAAAATATTAGCTGGGTACAATTCAGAAATCCCTTTCTGGAAAAATCTACAGATGGCAAAAAAAAATGAAGGAAAACATAAACAGATGGGACTACAGCAAACTAAAAAGCTTCTGTACAGCAAAAGAGACAACAGAAAAAAACTAAAAGAAGCTCAACTGAATGGAGAAAACTTTTTGCCCTCCACAAGAGTGATAAGTTTTTAATAATGAAGATCCCCAAGGAACTCACACAACTAAACAAAAACAAAACAAGAAGCCCAATCAAAAAATGGGGAGAAGAACTAAAAAGACACTTCTCCAAAGAGGAAATACAAATGGTTAACAGACACATGAAAAATTGCTCAACATCACTAGCAATAAGGGAAATGCAAATCAAAGCCACAATGAGATATCACCTTACACCAGTAAGAATGGCCACATCCAAAAAACAGGCAACAACAAGTGCTTGTGAGGATATGGAGAGAAGGGAACACTCTTAGACTGCTGGTGGGAATGTAAACTGGTCCAGCAACTATGGTAAGCTGTGTGGAGGACCCTCAAACTAATGAAAATGGAAATACCATATGACCCAGCAATTGCTCTCTGGGAATCTACCTTAAGGAGACCTCAATGTGGGTACAAAGGGACACCTGTGCCTGGATGTTTATTGAAGCACACTTTATAATTGCAAGGACATGGAAGCAACTGTAATGTCCCAAAACAGATGACTGAATGGAAAAGATGTGGTATGTATACACAATGGAATATTACTCCTCAATTAAAAATGACAAATTGAATGATTTTATGATAACATGGAAGTACTTAGAAGAAATCATATTAGCAGAAACAATTAAAAAAGAAAAAGAGAGAAACCAAATGGTTTCACTATTATATGGGACATGGGAAAGACAAACAAAAAAACCATGAAGAAAAGTCAAACAAGCCAACAACCAAATTAAAGTACACAACTTGGGGGGGGCGCAGCAGGACAGGGTGGGAATGGTCAGATGGGGGGTGTGAACCCCAGAGATCACAAAGACGTGAAATTTATGTATAAATAAATTATTTCATATTAAAAAATTTTAGCTGGGCATGGTGGCGCACACCTGTAATCCTAGCTACCTGGGAAGCTGAGGCTGGGGATTGCTTGAGTCTGTGGTACCCCAGGCAACATGAGCCTGCGGTTCCATAGGCAAAAATAGCGAGAACTAGTCTCAAAAAAAAGTCCTTCCCAAGAAGAAACTCAGAGATAGGTAATTTCCTTCTTCTTCTGTTATGAAAAGTGGGAGATTCAACAGGGAATAATCAAGCATGTGACAATCAAACTGTTTCTCTCTTTGCTATACTCCTGTGGAAGTTGTGAATGCAGTTTGACCCTAAACCTCAGAATATCCAGGGTTCATCTCTTGGGTGGAAATAAGCTCTGAGACACCAAATATAGATGCAGACTCCTGATGGTGAGATGCTGCTGACCCATATTTACTGTTTTCCAAACCAGAAAAGAGAAGTGAGGACATGCGAACATTAGCTAGGAAGATGATCCTAATCAGCACATAGAACCCAAATAAAAGCAAGAACCTCAGGTAGCACCATATAAAAATATATGACCAAATCAGTTTCAAGAAAAACTGGGTGTTTGCTCCTCCAATGATAAGTCCTGGAGAGATAGACCTCATGAGTGTTCACACCCCTGCTAACAACTGCTTCTTTGTTTGCTATAATCCTATGGGACTTGTGAAAACACATCCACTTGGTTCTCTATATTAGGAGTTTGGAGGCCTTACCTCGTGTGGAAACTGTAACAGTTGAGAAACCAGATTTGTGATCCAATTCTTCATTCCTCAGGAAGAAACTCAAAGTTTCTTCCTTCTTTGGAGGATTCCTTCTGAATCCTGCTGTGCCAGGCTAGGTGACAAGGATATATTTGATGATAAAGTGCATCTCAACCTTTTTTACTTTTTTATTGAAGAAATTGGTTCATAACACTGCACATGAACCAAGGAAAGAGCAACACACTCCTCGGATGCATGGCACCACATCCCACCAATCAGCAAAGCACCTGACATGTCTTTTAAATCAATTGATGTGTAGGAGTTTCTAAGTTTCTCTCAGAAGGTGTTATCTGTACATTTAGTGCATCTGTGTGAGGAAGGAAATCCAGAAAGCTCTGATACCACCAAATTGGTCCAGATCACTACTGAAACAACATTGAAAAGCAGAGAATTTTCTACAGCAAAGACATATTTCACATGAACAAAGGTGGGAAGTACAGAGTGGTAGCAAAATTATATCACTGCTGGGGTTGAATATGTTTGATTAAATCTGAAAATTCCACATTATTTGTTATCACAGACAGACATTTTTTCATATCAGATTATCAGTACAAGGCTTGAAGCTGAGATGAATTTTATGAGTTAATGTAAGGATGATTGTTAAATTCTAATTCCATAGAATAATAACAGAATCTGAGTTTTTATCTACTCCATCCTGTAAAAGAGAAATAATTCCTTTAAATTCTCTAGTTATAAAATGACATTCTGAAACAATGTAAGTGTAGAGATGTAAATCTTTTTATCACTGTCAGGAGCTGTGTGTGCTCTCAATATTGGCCTGCCTTGATAAAGCTGCTGAATGTTTGCTTAATTGGAATACCACCTTCAGGTGGAGTAGGTTTAGCCATGACGTGAGAAGTTTCAGGTGAAATCCCTTTGTTGTTGATTGTTTGTTGGTGACTATAAAAGTCTGGTGCAAAATAAACTGGGGTCACAGTCCAGAGAGAGAGGCTGTGAGCCACTTCTGTCAGGGTCTTCTTGACTCAAGGTCAATCCTTACCCTCCCCAATGGACATTCGATTACAACACGGCTGGTTCACGACATATCACTACAGGGTAACACATTTCAAAAGAAACTAATTCACAAAATGTTTTTGTTCTATGTAAAAGATATTAGCTCTTTCTCAGGGCATAGATAGAATTTTTGAGTTACCTATCTGGCAATATGACTTACAAGAACAAAACATAGCAGGAAAATGCCGTATTTCCTATCTCCAAAGGACAGATTGACTATGTCCTCTTAATTGAGAGTACTTACCTGCAGATAGTAATACAGAAGTTTTCTTAGTTCCTATTTGAGCAAGTTACATATGTACCATTTCATGAAACTCTTTCTAAAACAGACATTGACACACAATGAAGTAGGTAGATCTCATCTCCACATCCTATCCCTCCCTCTCTTTAGTTACCTATTGGATCCAGCATTTCTTCCAGTGTCCCCAAAACTCTTTAAATGAGTGTCTGCAGTCTCCCATTGAGATCTTCTTGAAGAACTCAGTCACTTTCTGTCCTTCTCCCACTTTTCCTTCAGCAATTTGCCTCCAGGATGAACCACTGTCCAGGTTCCATTCTCTGAATCAAAAAGGAAGAATATCTCTCCATCAAAGCCAAACTGCCAGGACCCATGGATGCGGCCACTGGTTTCACACTGACACACCATCCTGCCCTATAGAGAGGGGCTCTGCCCCAGGGAGGTCAGTCTCTGCTCATACACCCTTGGTGCCACCCCTCTGGCCCCTTAGCTGCTCATCTGCTCTGTCCTCCAAGTCCCTCCTGCTGCTGGGCCTTTTGGGTGAGACACACTTGACTGTTTTACATAAACAGTATAATTTCTCATACCCACAATTCTCCACTTTTTCTGCCCTTGGCCTTTCAAACTTACTTCTGGTTGTGATCTCTGTTCTCATATGGAGCATTTCCTTTCTGAGCTCCTCCATCAGGTCTTTCAAGGTTTCTGCCTGTCTCTCCCAGGCCTTTGTAGCATCCACTTTCATCCCCAGAGGACCAGCAGGTTTGACCTTTGTGCCATCACAGTGATAGTAAAAAAAGGTGTTTTCATCCATCTGACCTTGGACCTCACACCATGGTTGTCCAGGTCTGGTCTTAGGGATGCCAGTGAAGTCATAGCAAAGAGCATGAGCATCTGAGAAGAGGAGACACAAGCTGGTTGTAGTAAGAGATAAGGACCCAAGGGTGCCCCTTCTCTACCTCAGACACAAGAGACTGTCTGAAGGGCGGGCTGCAGAGCAAAGCCCTGCCTGCTAGGGGTTCCTCTTTGGCAGTTAAATGTAAGAACCCTCCCTGCTAGAGGCAAACAGGAGGCTGCTTTCTGTGATCAAAACACATTTCCAGAGACAGGTTCCTCCTCCCTGTGTCCAGCAGATTATTTCCAGCCTCAGGAAGGTGCCAAGTTGGTTATGAAGTGAAAGGCCTAGATACCAAGGGCAGAAGCTACCCTGATGTGCTATAGGGAGATGGGCTTTAGTGAGCTGAAACAAGAAATGACCCATAGTGCTTGAAAGAGTTAAACTAACTTCGGCACAGATAGCAGAGCATAGAGCATAATATGATATTAAAATGTTATATAATTGAAATGCTATATTAAGGTATTAATATGCCTGGATGTTATAGTGAAATATCATATGAAAATAGAAAAATGTCCAGGCAAATACATTCCTTGGTAAAGCCTGAGATTTCTTTTTTATACTTAAAGGGTAAACATGGATGAGTGAACATGAGGGCAACCAGCCTGTTGTAATGCACAGGCAGGCATTGGACTTTTGGTAGGCTCTTTAGTGGTTCTGGGAGTTACACAGACACACCAGGCAGGGCAGGGCCAGGCTGGGGGCACTGGGAGGCAAGTGAGCCCCCAGCCCCTCAGGAATCTTCAGACTCCTTTCCTGAACTCTCTTTGAAGTGTTCTCTGCTTGTGCTTGTGCTAGTGCTTGTGCTTGTGCTTGTGTTCATGCTCATGCTTGTGTTTGTGCTCCCTTCCTGGGGTGATGTTGCCCTTTTAACCTTTCTTCCCTGGCCCAGATGTGCCCACTCACACATGCACCCACCCAGGGGACCCAAGCATACAGTCATGAGGAGGGTGTAATACCACAGGTGCTGGTTATAGCAATGACAGAAGGGTAAAAAACCCAAAAAAGGTCATTTACCCTACAGTGGAGTACCAGGATCATCAAGAAGCTCAGTGATGGGTTTTTCTGAAGGTCAGGAATGGTGAGAAGAGATAGTATTACCTAAAAGGGCTCATAGTAATGGGTGGGGAGATGTAGAAGTAATAGATACCAGGTATTGGTGCTCTATGTCAGCAGCAAAATAGGGGAATGAACTGACATGATTTTAATGGACTGAATGACAACTGGGGCCTCACCCAAAGAGTTATGAGGATGATAAATAGATACAACAGCAGCATGAGGACAAAGCATATGGGAAGCCATATACTTACTGCTTCATTAAATAGTTCAGAGACAAAACTCATAGACAACTGGGGGGCTAAAAACCCCTATTACTGAATGATGTGGGGTGCTAGATGATGAGTAGATACAATGCCCTTTTAGAGTCATTTGGTCAGAATCCCACACAGTGGGTTATTCACAGTCCTTAGATTTTGTAACAGAATTAGAAAAAAAATCTCTGTAATTGTTGATTTACTTCTGGACTTAGTGTTGCTTATTAGGGAAACTATCACAATCTTTTTACACTGTCCTCTTTCTTTCTCCAGATAGGATGTTAAAACAATCCTTACCCTGGATGAGATGACAATCATGGGGACCAACCTAAATCCTCTTTACTTTCATTTGATTGCTAAAGTGATTCAATTTTCCTTTTTATAATATCTATTAAATATGTCAGTCTTTTCAAATCACAGGACTCTAATGCAACCATGTATGGCTGCTCTGGAAGCTGGGAGCACTCATGGATAGTAGATGAGTGGATAGGTGTAACTGGGCCTGCCACCAGGACCACATGGCCCACAAAACTTATGAACCACAAGTATCTACAGTAGGAAACGTGCTACAGGAATGCTATTCCAACCAGGTGATTACAATACCCCTGTTTTGCAATCATCCTAATTTGGGTAGGTTCATTGCTGGAAGTCATGTGGAGGGTTCAACATCACAGGTGCTGATATTGAGGCTAATGGTGGAAGGATGCAAAACTCCCTGATGACTCATTTACCCTACAACCCCCTTAGCATTAGGCTAGGTCATGACACTGGCAGCAGGAAATTCACAGTATTTAAAGTGCTCCTGACAAAGCACCAGGATCTAGAACAGATAAGGTTGTGGCCATTATGAACTGCCCAACATGAACTGACCTGTCGGCTCACTAAGTCATTAGTTTGCCTAAGTCAGGATTCCTGATAGGAGGGACTCTGGCACTGGAATAAACAGGCCCAAGGGAGCAAATATACCACACAAGCCCCTGGTCCAAACCCAACACCAAGTATGTTACAGCTCCCACCTGCTGTGCCCTGCAGAGTCCCTCAGACTCCCGGAAGAGTCCTTCAGGGTCCACGATCAAGGAGTTCTCTACAGAAGGAAGGGACAGACACAAGGGTCCACAATCCCATCATTTTCACTCCACCAAGAAGCCACAGACAGTGTATGTTTCTGACCCTTTAACACACAATTTATATACACCTGATCAGGATTCCCAGGAGGTGGAGCATGCAGAGTTGGGCCTGGTGTATTCCCTGAATCTGGATTCAGCAAATTAGGACAGGCCAGACTTGTTCCCCATGTTTTGCATTTTGTTTTTGCTGCTGCCACTGCAAAAACTGGAGGAGTGTCAGCCACAGAGACAGCATTAAAAACACTAGTTATTATCTGCCCTGATATTAAATGTTGCCTATTTAGTCTTCTCACAAGTAGAAAATATTTTGGGACCAAAGGGTAGAATGGGATGCCCTTCCTCATCCTCATCCCTAGGGTCTTTGGGAAACTGAGCTTAATGCCTCTCTTGTTTTTGTTCTACAGTCAGAGTTAGAGGATAGTGTTGGTTCTGTACTCATGACTGGACACGGTGAGATTTGGAGTGAAATGACTGGTGCGCTTTCTGATCATGCATGTCCTAGAGCAAAGGGACTATATGGACAAGGGCAGTAGAGAAGTATGAGGTGAGGTAAGGAAGGGTGACTCTGAAGGGAAGTGGATAGAAGGGTCTCTGATGAGATGAGTTCCTTATAGTGGTGCTGCCTGTTCATGATCAGCTCACAAGTGCACAGGGAAGTTCAAGTATAGACAGCAAAGGGGATGTTTGAAGGTTTGTGTGGGAAACCTATATGAGTACCGATTAGGGTGTGTGCTGGTCTGGGATGTCTGTGGCTCCTGTCTCTGTGGGATCACCCCTTGTTTTGACCCCACTCTGGGTCCCAAGGGCTCAGGTTCCTCTGAACCAAAACAGAGGGGTGAGGACTGGAAGACAGGAGTAAAGGGGTCCTGGGAGAGACAGAGAGAAATTGTGGAGAGAAATTATACTGAAGTCCTCCAGCTGAGAGGAAAGAAGCCAATTAGGAGGAAATGAGAAGTGCCACCTTGGAGAAGGTTCCTGAATCCCTGTACCCTTCCTGATCATCAAATGCTGTCCTTGCCCCTTCAGGTTCCATCACAGACTCACCTCTGGGAGGCATCCAGGCTTGCTCCAGTATCAGAGGAATGACTAGCAGGGGGACAGTGAACTTGGTGCTCACAGTGAATGCTACCACTACTGATATAATCAATAAAGCCTGGGAGGTGGGGATGAGTTAATGTGGTTTAGCAGCATCTTTAGGTTCCATAAAAGAATCCTAGAGCTCTTAGCTCTCCCTGTTCCTGATACCTCATAACTTCACCCCTCCTCCCACCAGCCCTACTTTGAATATATTTCTTTTACCACACCCATTACCATTGTCTGTTCCCCTCTCTTTCCCACTCTCCTTTCCCATTTTCACACTTAGTGACTGAGATTCTCTTTCTGAGCACATTGCATCTTACAAAAAAAGGCTGAAAATATCTATTAACTTCTTATCAGCAAGAATGCTTTCTGATAATTTCTCTCCAGCGTGAAAGAAACTTGGGGTGTCCAGATTGACCCTCTTGTTGGAGTCATACCTTTTCCTTAAAAACAAGATATAATCCACAGTGAGAAACAACAATAAGATTTCTTATATAGGAAGTAAGAAAAGTGAGGCAAGAGAGAAAGAGCTAAAATATAGCTAAATTATATGATGCATGGTCAGATGCTCTCTGTCCTCCTTCAGAAAGCATCTGCTGAGCAGGGACTGAGATCCAATCAGAAACCTCATGTACCAGGCAAGCTCTTATTTTCCATGGTCACAGCCTCTTTTCCTCCCTAGTGATTTTAATACCTGGTGATAGGCACTAAAACTTTGCACAGGACATTGCCCAAGAGTTAACCAGATGCCAGGGACCCCAGAACTCAATGTCCTATCATTTCTGCCACAACACCTCTGCTTGTCCTGGGACAGGACAAGGATGCATTAGGATTTTCCCACTAGAATGGGGGAGTGAACTCATGAACTACTAGTGATGTGGGCTCAGTGGTAGAGTCAGGGATATTTTGACCATCAAAGGGGTATGATGCAAAGTGAACACCCTGCATGAGAAAGAGGCATCCACAGCCTCTCCGTGTATCCCAAAATGATGCAGTATCAGCACATAGTATATGATGTTGTTCAAAAGCAATAAAGGGACACATTCTAACAACCCCACATAGGGTGGAGCACAAACATAAACCAGTAATTCTCATTCAATGTGATATTCTTACTGTGAACTTTGTTGTTAGGACACAGAGGAAGGGGGAAATTAGTAATGATGCTGAGGATTATGACACTGAATTTCTCTGTCAAAGGGAGAATGTCTTGGATGAGACATGTAACTCGGTGAATATCCAGTAAAAAAAAAGACTGTCTTTCTAATGTTGATGGTTCTTGTAATGTCAACTGAAGGTCTAAAAAGAACAATAAGACTGAGTGACTGAAAGGGGACTCTCCAGCAAATTGCATTCCGTTTTTACCTGTACCATTGTGCTCTCCTGGACTCTGGGTACAGGCCACCCTGAACTTTAGACTTAACAACTTCTGTAATTGCAAAAGAAAGTTCTTATAATCACAGACATACAGATCTACATATAAAGATATATAGATAGAGCACCACCAAGTAGACTTCTCAACTCACTAGGCTATCAAGTCAGTCAAATTCAGTGGACAGAAATTACTCTGGCACTGGCATGAGCAGGCTCACAGAGAATACAGCAACTGCATTGCCTTTGATCCTGTTGTTTGAATAATTAAACCATCACCTAACTCTGCTCTCACCTATGGTTTCATTTAAAATTCTTCAGAGCTCATTGACTAAAGAATTCTCTAACGAAAGGAAGCGAATCCATGAACATAAGGCCCACCTCCTGTCAGAGTCACACCAGCCAGAAGCCACAGGCAGGACAGGGTACCTTGACTTTTCAACACTTGCTGAGACACCCTCAAAAATTCCTTAGGGAACCTACCCAAAAGATACAAAAACATTAATTGAAAAGGAAACCTGCACTCCTATGTTTATCGCAGCACTACTTACTATAGTCAGGATAATATAGAAACAACCCAAAAGTCCCAAACAGATAAATGGATCCAAAAAAAAAGTATTATATTTACACAATGGAATACTATTCAACAATCAAAAAAGAAAAGTTTATGTCACTTGTGGCAACATATGTGTGGAGCTGGAGGGAATCATGCTACCTGAAATAAGCCAAAAAGAAAAAGATAAATATCAGATAGTCTCGCTTATATGTGAGATATAGAGAAACCAAATAGAAGAAAAAATTACAGCTAACACATTGATAACAGAATTAAAGCATACAGCAAGGGAAAGGGAGGGAAGGAGAACAAAATCAGGGAAGGAATGAACACAAGGCTGCACGATGATGATTCACAGATAATATTGTGGTGGGAGTATTTTGGTATATACAATGATATAAGAAATACATACACACAAGTCATTTAAATTTTTTCCAGTTTCTGCAGAGCGACTTTGGTCCACCCAGATGGAGTGTTCAGTGCAGCAGGAAGCAGACAGTGTGAGCAGCACTCCCCAGCCCCCATTGACTGCCAGAGGTGATGGAAGTCCTTCAAACACCAGCAGAAAGGCAGTTGGCTGAATCACCAGGAAGCAGATAATTCCAGAGCCCCAGCATCACAAATGTGATGCGGGTGAAAGCGAAAGAAGCTAAGGGTTGCCATAGCATAAGAATGAAAACTATCCCCTACTACAAGAGCAACACAAAAAAAGGGAAGATCGAGAACCTCAGTACCACTACCACCCAAAGACACTCCCAGGTAAACAATCTCAGAGAAACAAAGAACAAGCCAGAACAAAACAGTCAAAAGAGAAATACCTAGAGAGATGAAAGCTGATTCTACAGCAGAAGCCACACCTACCCATCACCCTCTCTGACTGCAAAGGAACTAAGTCCTTCAAAGCAGCCAATAGAAGTAAGGAAGTTAAACACCATAGAGCATAGGCACAAAGGCAGAATTAATCAAATCCCATTAAAGAACTCTAAGTATCATGCCACCAATACAAGAGCCATCATTGCCCAATATGTAGAGCAAGTCCAAAAGCTATACATAAAAAGGAGAAAAAATTAAATATTCAAGCAAGCCCTACAGGAAAAACACATCACCAAAGGAAAGACAGCTTCCAGTAATCAACAAGAATGACATAGAAGAAATGCCACATCTATCAGAAAAGAATTCAAACTCAGCATAATAAAAGCACTCAAGGAGTTAAAAGAAGTAAAAAAACATGAAAAGGACACCTAAACACTTATTCAAAAAGACATATGTACTCTTAGGTTCATCACAGCACTATTCACAAAAACCAGAATATGGAAAAAGCTCAAATGCCCCAAAACTGATGAATGGTTGAAAAAGATGTGGTATATTTAAACAATGGAATATTATTCTGCAATCAAATCTGACAAATATAAAGCATTTGTGTTAACATGGATTGACCTAGAGGGAATCATATAAGCAGATATAAGTCAAAAAGAAAAAGAGAGAAACCATATCATTTCACCTATAGGTGGGATATAGGAATAACAAGCAAAAGGACAAGGAAAATCAGAGTAAGATAACAATAAAACAGGGGCGAGCAGCTAGGGAGAGGATGGGGGGAGGGAAAAATCAGAGAAGGGAGGAGCCAAAGAAGATCAAGATGAAGCTTCACAAGTGATTAAGTAGAGGGAAAACCCCGGGGAATGCAATGATGAATATATTTATATATACATATACATATGTATACATATGTATACATATACATGTATACATAAATATTAAAGACAATGAGTAATAAAGAGATGCATACACATATAATCAATTTTTAAAAGTCCCTAGGAAAGAGATCCAACACAGAATAATGGACAAATAGGTACTCCATTTGTTGGTATGTCATCTTTGCTGGTTCCTACATCACAAGAGGAGGTTAGCAGTGTGGGAGAAGCAGATACTAATGATCTGAAGAGATGAAAATATTCACTATTGGTTCTTTTCTACCGTATAATCCATTAACAATGTGGTGTAATGCTGTGTCTTTCATAGACAGAAAATATGGACTTGGGAACAAAGAGGAATGGTGTGCTTTTCCTCACTTTCATCTCCAAGGTCATGCTTTTAGCTTCTTGTCCCCACCCCCCCTGCCCTGGGTTCAGATCCAAATGAAAAGGTGCAAACTGGTGGAGGAAGTTATTATGATGACTTCTTCAATGATAAGGTGCAAACTGGTGGAGGAAGTGACTATGATGACTTCTTAAATGGGAAAAAAGTTGGGGGAACTGGGCTAAAGGGAACAGAAAAGAGATGGAAACAAAAGTTGCTTAAGTTGACATGGAGAATGGTTTGTTAGAGGACTTAGCTGGGGGATGACTATGAAATGAGCACTTGGGACTGCAAGATCTGTGATATGCTGGCAAGGGAATTTAAAGGATGGAGTGCAGTGGAGATGGTGGAGGGTAAGTGTGGGAAAGCTTGTGTGAGTACAATAGGATCACAAGTTGTCTGGGAATGTCTAGGGTACATCCCTGTGGAAAACCCCCTGTCCTGACCACTCTCCAGGTCTCAAAGGCTCTGATTCCTACTCCCAAGTGTGATATGGGGGCTAAAGGTCTTCAGCAGTATTTTATTTTGCACCTTCTCTCTTTCATTCTCTCTTCCATTCTCTCAGCATTACTTTTTGAGGAGGTCCTCTTTGACCTCTGCTTCAAGGGTGAATAGCAGCCCTTCAGACACACCAAGGAGGAATCAACCCCTTGGAGAATTGAGGAGGGTCCAAAAATGCTACCCCAGTAGAAGGCTCAGCTCTCACAAGCTACCCCCTTACCTCTCCCCCTCTTCTTTTTTTTTTTTTAATTGTAGTTTTATTTTGTTCTTTGGGTTACAACCACTCTGTTATATATTTTTCCCCCTCCCTCCTCCCTCCGGTGCTCCCTCCATTCTCTCACACCCCACTCTTTGTTATTAGCTGTGTTGAGTCCATTAGTCTCTTTCCCATGTTAGTGTCTTTTCTCTGGGTGAGGGACTGCGTTGTTGGGTC